>JARGYO010005626.1:20951419-20958564 GCA_029206835.1 Rana muscosa
AGGAGGAGGAGGAGGACTTGGAGGAGGAGGACTTGGAGGAGGAGGACTTGGAGGAGGAGGACGAGGACGAGGAGGAGGACTTGGAGGACTTGGAGGAGGAGGACGAGGACGAGGAGGAGGAGGAGGAGGACGAGGAGGAGGAGGACGAGGAGGAGGAGGAGGACTTGGAGGAGGAGGAGGAGGACTTGGAGGAGGAGGAGGACTTGGAGGGGGAGGAGGAGGAGGAGGAGGAGGACTTGGACGAGGAGGAGGACTTGGAGGAGGAGGACTTGGAGGAGGAGGAAGAGGACGAGGAGGACTTGGAGGAGGAGGACGAGGACGAGGAGGAGGACTTGGAGGACGAGGAGGAGGACTTGGAGGAGGAGGAGGAGGACTTGGAGGAGGAGGACTTGGAGGAGGAGGAGGAGGACTTGGAGGAGGAGGAGGAGGACTTGGAGGAGGAGGACGAGGACGAGGAGGACTTGGAGGAGGAGGACGAGGAGGACGAGGACGAGGAGGAGGACTTGGAGGAGGAGGAGGAGGACTTGGAGGAGGAGGGGGAGGAGGAGGACTTGGAGGAGGACTTGGAGGAGGAGGAGGAGGACTTGGAGGAGGAGGAGGAGGAGGACTTGGAGGAGGACTTGGAGGAGGAGGAGGAGGAGGACTTGGAGGAGGACTAGGAGGAGGAGGAGGAGGACTTGGAGGAGGAGGAGGAGGAGGACTTGGAGGAGGAGGAAGAGGACGAGGAGGACTTGGAGGAGGAGGACGAGGACGAGGAGGAGGACTTGGAGGAGGAGGAGGAGGACTTGGAGGAGGAGGACTTGAGGAGGAGGACTTGGAGGAGGAGGACGAGGACGAGGAGGAGGACTTGGAGGACTTGGAGGAGGAGGACGAGGACGAGGAGGAGGAGGACGAGGACGAGGAGGAGGAGGACGAGGAGGAGGAGGAGGACTTGGAGGAGGAGGAGGAGGACTTGGAGGAGGAGGAGGACTTGGAGGGGGAGGAGGAGGAGGAGGAGGAGGACTTGGACGAGGAGGAGGACTTGGAGGAGGAGGACTTGGAGGAGGAGGACTTGGAGGAGGAGGAGGACTTGGAGGAGGAGGAGGAGGACTTGGAGGAGGAGGAGGAGGACGAGGAGGAGGAGGAGGACGAGGAGGAGGAGGAGGAGGAGGACTTGGAGGAGGAGGACTAGGAGGAGGAGGAGGAGGACTTGGAGGAGGAGGAGGAGGACTTGGAGGAGGAGGACGAGGACGAGGAGGACTTGGAGGAGGAGGACGAGGAGGACGAGGACGAGGAGGAGGACTTGGAGGAGGAGGAGGAGGACTTGGAGGGGGAGGAGGAGGACTTGGAGGAGGAGGAGGACTTGGAGGAGGAGGAGGAGGACTTGGAGGAGGAGGACGAGGACGAGGAGGAGGAGGAGGAGGACTTGGAGGAGGGGGAGGAGGGGGAGGAGGAGGACTTGGAGGAGGAGGAGGACTTGGAGAAGTAGGAGGACTTGAGGAGGAGGAGGAGGACTTGGATGAGGAGGAGGACTTGGAGGAGGAGGAGGAGGACTTGGAGGAGGAGGAGGACTAGGAGGAGGAGGACGAGGAGGAGGACGAGGACGAGGAGGAGGACTTGGAGGAGGAGGACTTGGAGGAGGAGGAGGACTTGGAGGAGGAGGAGGAGGACTTGGAGGAGGACTTGGAGGAGGAGGAGGAGGACTTGGAGGAGGAGGACTTGGAGGAGGAGGAGGAGGACTTGGAGGAGGAGGACTTGGAGGAGGAGGAGGATGACTTGGAGGAGGAGGACGAGGACGAGGAGGAGGAGGAGGAGGACTTGGAGGAGGGGGAGGAGGGGGAGGAGGAGGACTTGGAGGAGGAGGAGGACTTGGAGGAGTAGGAGGACTTGGAGGAGGAGGAGGAGGACTTGGATGAGGAGGAGGACTTGGAGGAGGAGGAGGAGGGACTTGGAGGAGGAGGAGGAGGACTTGGAGGAGGAGGAGGAGGACTAGGAGGAGGAGGAGGAGGACTTGGAGGAGGAGGACTAGGAGGAGGAGGAGGAGGACTTGGAGGAGGAGGAGGAGGACTTGGAGGAGGAGGACGAGGACGAGGACGAGGAGGAGGAGGACGAGGACGAGGAGGACTTGGAGGAGGAGGAGGACTTGGAGGAGGAGGAGGAGGACTTGGAGGAGGAGGAGGAGGACTGGGAGGAGGAGGAGGAGGACTTGGAGGAGGACTAGGAGGAGGAGGACAAGGACGAGGAGGAGGACGAGGAGGAGGACTTGGAGGAGGAGGAGGACTTGGAGGAGGAGGAGGAGGACTTGGAGGAGGACTTGGAGGAGGAGGACTTGGAGGAGGAGGAGGAGGACTTGGAGGAGGAGGACTTGGAGGAGGAGGAGGACTTGGAGGAGGAGGAGGAGGACTTGGAGGAGGACGAGGACGAGGAGGACTTGGAGGAGGAGGACGAGGACGAGGAGGAGGACTTGGAGGAGGAGGAGGACTTGGAGGAGGAGGAGGACTTGGAGGAGGAGGAGGACTTGGAGGACGAGGAGGAGGAGGAGGACTTGGAGGAGGAGGAGGACTTGGAGGACGAGGACGAGGAGGAGGAGGAGGACTTGGAGGAGGAGGAGGACTTGGAGGAGGAGGAGGAGGACTTGGAGGAGGAGGAGGAGGAGGACTTGGAGGAGGGACTTGGAGGACGAGGAGGACGAGGAGGACGAGGAGGAGGACGAGGAGGAGGAGGACGAGGACGAGGAGGAGGACTTGGAGGAGGAGGAGGAGGAGGAGGAGGAGGAGGGGGAGGAGGAGGACTTGGAGGAGGAGGAGGAGGACTTGGAGGAGGAGGAGGACTTGGAGGAGGAGGAGGACTTGGAGGAGGAGGAGGACTTGGAGGACGAGGAGGAGGAGGAGGACTTGGAGGAGGAGGAGGACTTGGAGGACGAGGACGAGGAGGAGGAGGAGGACTTGGAGGAGGAGGAGGAGGACTTGGAGGAGGAGGAGGAGGAGGACTTGGAGGAGGACTTGGAGGAGGAGGAGGACGAGGAGGAGGAGGAGGAGGAGGACGAGGAGGAGGAGGACGAGGAGGAGGACTTGGAGGAGGAGGAGGAGGAGGAGGAGGACTTGGAGGAGGGGGAGGAGGAGGAGGAGGACTTGGAGGAGGAGGAGGAGGACTTGGAGGAGGAGGAGGACTTGGAGGAGGAGGAGGACTTGGAGGAGGAGGAGGACTTGGAGGAGGAGGACGAGGACGAGGAGGACTTGGAGGAGGAGGAGGACTTGGAGGAGGACTTGGAGGAGGAGGACTTGGAGGAGGAGGAGGAGGACTTGGAGGAGGAGGACTAGGAGGAGGAGGAGGACCTAGGAGGAGGAGGAGGAGGACTTGGAGGAGGAGGACGAGGAGGACGAGGAGGAGGAGGAGGAGGACGAGGACGAGGAGGAGGACTTGGAGGAGGAGGAGGACTTGGAGGAGGAGGACTTGGAGGAGGAGGACGAGGACGAGGAGGACTTGGAGGAGGAGGAGGACTTGGAGGAGGACTTGGAGGAGGAGGACTTGGAGGAGGAGGACTTGGAGGAGGAGGACTAGGAGGAGGAGGAGGACTAGGAGGAGGAGGAGGAGGACTTGGAGGAGGAGGACGAGGAGGAGGAGGAGGAGGACGAGGACGAGGAGGAGGACTTGGAGGAGGAGGAGGACTTGGAGGAGGAGGAGGACTTGGAGGAGGAGGAGGACTTGGAGGAGGAGGACTAGGAGGAGGAGGAGGAGGACTAGGAGGAGGAGGACTTGGAGGAGGAGGAGGAGGACTTGGAGGAGGACGAGGACGAGGAGGAGGACTTGGAGGAGGAGGAGGACTTGGAGGAGGAGGAGGACGAGGACGAGGAGGACTTGGAGGAGGAGGACGAGGACGAGGAGGAGGAGGAGGAGGACGAGGACGAGGAGGAGGACTTGGAGGAGGAGGAGGACTTGGAGGACGAGGACGAGGAGGAGGACTTGGAGGAGGAGGACTTGGAGGAGGAGGAGGACTTGGAGGAGGACTTGGAGGAGGAGGAGGACTTGGAGGACGAGGAGGAGGAGGACGAGGACGAGGAGGAGGACTTGGAGGAGGAGGAGGAGGACTTGGAGGAGGAGGAGGAGGACTTGGAGGAGGAGGACGAGGACGAGGAGGAGGAGGAGGAGGACTTGGAGGAGGGGGAGGAGGGGGAGGAGGAGGACTTGGAGGAGGAGGAGGACTTGGAGGACGAGGACGAGGAGGAGGAGGACGAGGACGAGGAGGAGGACTTGGAGGAGGACTTGGAGGAGGAGGACGAGGACGAGGAGGAGGAGGACTTGGAGGAGGACTTGGAGGAGGAGGAGGACTTGGAGGAGGAGGAGGACTTGGAGGAGGAGGACTTGGAGGAGGAGGACGAGGACGAGGACGAGGAGGAGGACTTGGAGGACGAGGACGAGGAGGAGGAGGAGGACGAGGACGAGGAGGAGGACTTGGAGGAGGAGGAGGAGGACTTGGAGGAGGAGGAGGAGGAGGAGGAGGAGGAGGAGGACTTGGAGGAGGAGGAGGAGGAGGAGGAGGAGGAGGAGGACTTGGAGGAGGAGGAGGAGGAGGAGGAGGAGGAGGAGGACTTGGAGGAGGAGGAGGAGGACTAGGAGGAGGAGGAGGAGGAGGACTTGGAGGAGGAGGACTAGGAGGAGGAGGAGGAGGACTTGGAGGAGGAGGAGGACTAGGAGGAGGACGAGGACGAGGAGGAGGACGAGGACGAGGAGGAGGACTTGGAGGAGGAGGACTTGGAGGAGGAGGAGGACTTGGAGGAGGAGGAGGACGAGGAGGAGGAGGACGAGGAGGAGGAGGACGAGGAGGAGGAGGAGGACTTGGAGGAGGAGGACGAGGACGAGGAGGAGGACTTGGAGGAGGAGGAGGACTTGGAGGAGGAGGAGGACTTGGAGGAGGAGGAGGAGGACTTGGAGGAGGAGGAGGAGGAGGAGGAGGACTTGGAGGAGGAGGAGGAGGAGGAGGAGGACTTGGAGGAGGAGGAGGACTTGGAGGACGAGGACGAGGAGGAGGAGGAGGACTTGGAGGAGGAGGAGGAGGACTTGGAGGAGGAGGAGGAGGACTTGGAGGAGGAGGAGGAGGAGGACGAGGAGGACGAGGACGAGGACGAGGAGGAGGAGGACGACGACGAGGAGGAGGACTTGGAGGAGGAGGAGGAGGAGGACTTGGAGGAGGGGGAGGAGGGGGAGGAGGAGGAGGACTTGGAGGAGGAGGAGGAGGACTTGGAGGAGGGGGAGGAGGGGAGAGGAGGAGGACTTGGAGGAGGAGGACTTGGAGGAGGAGGACTTGGACGAGGAGGACTTGGAGGAGGAGGAGGACTTGGAGGAGGACTTGGAGGAGGAGGAGGAGGACTTGGAGGAGGAGGACTTGGAGGAGGAGGACGAGGAGGAGGAGGAGGAGGAGGACTTGGAGGAGGAGGACTTGGAGGAGGAGGACTTGGAGGAGGAGGACGAGGAGGAGGAGGAGGACTTGGAGGAGGAGGAGGAGGACTTGGAGGAGGAGGACGAGGAGGAGGAGGACTTGGAGGAGGAGGACTTGGAGGAGGAGGAGGACTTGGAGGAGGAGGAGGACTTGGAGGAGGAGGAGGAGGACTTGGAGGAGGACGAGGACGAGGAGGAGGACTTGGAGGAGGAGGAGGACTTGGAGGAGGAGGAGGACGAGGACGAGGAGGACTGGAGGACGAGGACGAGGAGGAGGACTTGGAGGAGGAGGAGGACTTGGAGGACGAGGATGAGGAGGAGGACTTGGAGGAGGAGGAGGACTTGGAGGAGGAGGAGGACTTGGAGGAGGACTTGGAGGAGGAGGACAAGGACGAGGAGGACTTGGAGGACGAGGACGAGGAGGAGGAGGACTTGGAGGAGGAGGAGGACTTGGAGGAGGAGGAGGACTTGGAGGAGGAGGAGGACTTGGAGGAGGAGGACGAGGACGAGGAGGAGGAGGACTTGGAGGAGGAGGAGGACTTGGAGGAGGAGGAGGACTTGGAGGAGGAGGAGGACTTGGAGGAGGAGGAGGACTTGGAGGAGGAGGACGAGGACGAGGAGGAGGACTTGGAGCAGGAGGAGGACTTGGAGGAGGAGGAGGACTTGGAGGAGGAGGAGGACTTGGAGGAGGAGGACGAGGACGAGGAGGAGGACTTGGAGGACGAGGAGGAGGACTTGGAGGACGAGGAGGAGGACTTGGAGGAGGAGGAGGAGGACTAGGAGGAGGAGGAGGAGGACTTGGAGGAGGAGGAGGACTAGGAGGAGGAGGACGAGGACGAGGAGGAGGACGAGGACGAGGAGGAGGACTTGGAGGAGGAGGAGGAGGACTTGGAGGAGGACTTGGAGGAGGAGGACTTGGAGGAGGAGGAGGAGGACTTGGAGGAGGAGGACTTGGAGGAGGAGGAGGACTTGGAGGAGGAGGAGGAGGACTTGGAGGAGGACGAGGAGGACTTGGAGGACGAGGACGAGGAGGAGGACTTGGAGGAGGAGGAGGACTTGGAGGAGGAGGAGGACTTGGAGGAGGAGGAGGACTTGGAGGACGAGGAGGAGGAGGAGGACTTGGAGGAGGAGGAGGACTTGGAGGACGAGGACGAGGAGGAGGACGAGGACGAGGAGGAGGAGGAGGACTTGGAGGAGGAGGAGGACTTGGAGGAGGACTTGGAGGAGGAGGAGGAGGAGGACTTGGAGGAGGACTTGGAGGAGGAGGAGGACTTGGAGGAGGACGAGGACGAGGAGGAGGACTTGGAGGAGGAGGAGGAGGACTTGGAGGAGGGGGAGGAGGGGGAGGAGGAGGAGGACTTGGAGGAGGAGGAGGAGGACTTGGAGAGGAGGAGGACTTGGAGGAGGAGGACTTGGAGGAGGAGGACGAGGACGAGGAGGACTTGGAGGAGGAGGACTTGGAGGAGGACTTGGAGGAGGACTTGGAGGAGGACTTGGAGGAGGAGGACTTGGAGGAGGAGGACTTGGAGGAGGAGGACTAGGAGGAGGAGGAGGACTAGGAGGAGGAGGAGGAGGACTTGGAGGAGGAGGGACGAGGAGGAGGAGGAGGAGGACGAGGACGAGGAGGAGGACTTGGAGGAGGAGGAGGACTTGGAGGAGGAGGAGGACTTGGAGGAGGAGGACTTGGAGAGGAGGAGGACTTGGAGGACTAGGAGGAGGAGGAGGAGGAC
>JARGYO010005626.1:22326164-22393664 GCA_029206835.1 Rana muscosa
AGATGGATATAAATGATAGATAGATAGATAAATAGATAGATAGATAGATAGATAGATAGATAGATAGATAGATAGAAAGGAAGATAGATGATTTGTGTTGTAAGGTTTGCTCTCTCCCCCAGCACAATTCTCCTGGTTAATCTGGGTGATTATCTCATGTAGAATACTCTCGGATGGATCTTCTATAGAATGGTGTACACATGAGGAACCTACAACCTTATCCATGTATCCAGTCTGTGTAGAAGATCGGAGTGTGCTCTGCTCAGTATGGAAGGTGTCTTACTAGGCCCAGTAAAAGATGGAGATCGGTTGTTCCGGCTCACTGAGATCTGTCAGCTTTTTCTGATACACAAGTTATGAATGTGACTTCATAGTGGGGGTCCCTGGCTTGTCCCACCATCAGGGTCCCTCAGTCACTGGTTGCCTCTCTGCAGTGCCAGATTAAACTCTATGGAGGCCCCTATGTAGTTGAAATCTTGGGGCCCCCTCGCAGGTTTCTGGAGGTTTCTCTTGCATGCGCTCTATTGGGATAACATTGAAATAAAGTCGTGTGCACATCAGCCCCAAGTTGTTATGGGGTACATTACATTAATACAGTATTTTCTCTATAGAGCCTTAATTTAAAGTTTTTGATTCTTTGAATTGATTTATTTTTTCATTGCAATTTTTCTTTCAAGATCAACTCATTATTATTTTGATCCATTGTTGAGTGGCCCTTACACAGTGTGGGGCCCATAGGTCAGTGCCTAAGTCTATCTATTTTGTAATGTCTCTCTGTACCATTTGTATCTGACCTGATAACATTAGATGGGGCTCTATTTGCACTCAGGACTTCTAGAAATCTGTTTAGTAAAGGACTGGTCGTTGTCAGCCTAGTATTGTAGAGGCTGGTTAAAGGCCATAATCAGCCCTGAACTGTTCAATAGAGAGGCAGAATACAAAAGATACAACTGAAGAATACATATGTGGTGTATGTACAGAGTGACTTTGATTTAATAAAGGAGTACAGATTGAACACTCTGCAAAATTAGTGTTAGTAAATATGGTGAATCTGAGCTCCTTGAGAATAAAAAAAAATCTGGATTTATACAAGCAGGTGATTGGTTGACTGAAGTGAACAACGCTTCATCTTATTTAGTAAAGTTGGTCATGAACATTCACCTTGCAATCTGGACATGCATTTTACAAAGTAAACAGTCATAATACCTTAAACCGGCTATACATGGATCAAAATTCATTGCTGATCTGTCTGAATTTCCATTCATGTATGGGCACCCTGGTTGTAGTTTATCCATTGATTGATTTCTGTGCAACCAGCCTATCAGGTTTTTCCCAATCGTTTAGTGCCATTGGCTATAGCCGGTGTATTCCACCAGTGGGTAGGCCTCCCCGCCATCAGAACACAATAGCACAGCAGGAGGATTCCCCTGTCTACATAGAATGTGTGAATGGGAGAATTGGATCTTTTTTTTTTTTCCGTACAAACCGCTGGTTGAATAAACAAAATTATGAATATCACGGACTGTCTTAAAAAGGAACTTTACCTGACATAAAAAACAAAAATCACTAACACTTGTCCCGTCCCAGAATAAAAAAGAATATACAGTAAAACCTTGGATTGCAAGCATAATTCATTTCAGAAACATGCTTGTAATCCAAAGCACTTGTATATCAAAGCGAATTTCGCCATAAGAAATAATGGAAACTCAGATGATTTTACACTGAGGTGATGCGCTGGCGGGAGGAAAAAAAATCTCCTGCAAGCCGCATCTTTGGAGCGGTGTGTATACCGCTCCTTCCCATTGAAATCAATGGGACACTGCGGCTATACTGCCCGAAAACCGCTGCTGTAGCAGCGGTTTGCGGGCGGTATTAACCCTTTTTCAGCCGCTAGCGGGGGTTAAAACCGCACCGCTAGCGGCCAAATATCGTGGTAAAAACTACGGTATAGCGGCGCTGAAAATAGCGCCGCTATACCGCCAGCACACCTGCCCGCCCCAGTGTGAAAGGGGCCTTAGTGTAGCTAAATGTTGTACCTTCATTAAATGTAACCATATTGCTACACTTAGAGGTGCCTCTCTTCTCTTTTATACTCAGTTGTGACATGACGCTACTTGTATATCAAGACATCGCTTGTATATCAAGTGAAAATATATTAAAAAATGTTGCTTATCTTGCAAAACGCTCTCAAACCAAGTTACTCTCAAACCAAGGTTTTACTGTACTTAAAGTGGAATTACAGCTTACACCTAACTAGTCCTAAAACTGTCCCCTCCCCCTATCTAACACCTATGCTAACTAGCCTGTGTAAAAAAAAATCTGTCTACTTACTTATTTTCAGGCTGCTCTGGTTACGTGATCTCCCATGTGTCTGCCAGTGGTAGCTGCAGGGGAGAGGAGAGAGCGCTTTGAGAATGACTAATAAAGCTTACAGTGGTGATGTCTCCGATAGGCTTGAATGGTCAACCTGTTTTCAGCGCTCCCTCCTTTCCCCTGCAGCTGCGCTGGCTGACTCAGGGGAGCTTGATTATGTGACCAGACTGGAGCGACCTGAAAATAGGTAAGTATATACATCTTCCTTGCACAGGTTATTTAGGTGTTAGAAGGGGGGAGGGGACAGTTTTAAGGCTAGTTGATGAAAGCTGGAATTCCACTTTAATACACCATGGAGTCCAGTGTTGTCTTGCTTGAAGCAGAAGTTCTCCCTTAACCCCACTTCTCCAGTGGCACTCTGTTATACCTGGCAGAGCATGCACGAGACGTCGGAAATTGCACGCTGGGATTCATTGGTGGCTGGTGCACCAGCCAGGGGGAGGGGGGAAACAAAGCATCTCCTCTCACCCAATCGCACTCCTCCTGCTTCCTGATTGGCCGGGAGGAGAAGCTGGATGCTCTGCGCCCCAAGCCCACCCTTTTTTGAAGCCAATTAGAGCCTCAGGCTCTAATCATGTGCTTAAAAAAAAAAAAACGTCCGGCACCCTGCATGTATGGAGCGGGGATGTCTACATCAGATCACAAGATCTCACACATGCCAAGCCACACCATGGGGGGTGTTCTGCCAAACTGGCAGAGGTCGCTGAGCTTGTGTGCACATGCGCAGGAACCTGCAATGCCATCCTCTCCTTGGTGAAGGTTTAGCAAAAATAAAACATTTTTACTATTTATAAAATGTGTTTGGGGAGGCAGGATTCTAAAATGGGTGAAGTTCCACTTTAAGTAAATGGAATCCAATGACACTGATCTATTAAATTGGTTGTACACCCTGTACAACCACTTTTACCTACAGATAAGCCTAGATTAAGGCTTACCTGTAGGTGCTGGAAATATCTCCTAAACCTCCACGGTTTAGGAGATATTTACAATAGAGCCGTGCGCCGATGTCTACGGCGCAGGCGCACTTTAGAAACTGCGATCGTGCCATTTCTAATGGGGTCATGCCGAATTATATGTGTGTGCATGCATGGCTGCGTGCATACATGTACATATTATCACTATAGGGTGTGTGAAAAATAGCGGCATACACGTGAATCACCCAATATGCATTGCAGCTGATTCCCCTTTTGGATAATTGCCTGCAGTCAATTTAGACAATTAATGGGTGGAGCCAGTGATCCTCAGAGCTACTATTTATTTCACAAGTTTCATGTCTGTAATGTGGTTATGACTAAGGCCTTATAGGCTGAAACGCGTCAACCTTTCCTATTTGCGTTTGTCTACTGTGGCTTGTCAATAAATACGTAAATTTTTTAAGAGCAACGACCGGAGTGCGGATCATCTTTTCTTCATTCACTTCTACTCAGCCAGCGACTGTGGGTCGAGCACCTGCGAGCTCTGCTTTCTATGTGATGTATGGGTAGTAGCACTGACTTTTTCGTTTATGTCATGCCGTGTCTGGCGGCTCCCGCGCGCATCGCACGCTGAGTAGAAGTGAATGAAGTGAATAAAGAAAAGATGATCCGCACTCCGGACGTCACGTGACTCTGTCCCGTCACAGAGCCGGAGTTTGCGGGCCCGGAAGGAAGAGGGGTGAAGAAGATGGATGCTCGCTGCTAGTGGGGACAGCGGTGACATTGCAGGCTTCGGTTTCAGATAAGTGACACATAATGGGCTACTATGTGATGCATAGTAGCCCATTATGCTTTACCTTTGCAGGGAAATAAAGAGGAAATAAAACCCATCAGGGTTTACTTCCTCTTTAAAGGAGACAGTTCACTCAGTAAGAATGTTCACTTTGCAAAGAAAATGTTTGTTCTTGTTTTCCTTTATTTACTTTAAAATAAGGTGATACTATATCCACAGGTATTATCCAATACTGTGCAAATAAACTAAACATAGGGGGAGATTTACTAATACTGAAGAACTCAGAATCTGGTGCAGCTGTGCATGGTAGCCAATCAGCATCTAACTTCAGCTTGTTCAATTAAGCTTTGACAATAAAACCTGAAAGCTGATTCTATGCAGAGCTGCACCAGATTTTGCACCCTCTAGTTTTAGTATTGTAAATCAAGCCCAGTGTGTTTCTGCAGGTCAGGTTGGTTGATATTCACTAAGCTGTTAACAGTCACTTATCCTTCTGTAAACATTCCCCAGTGTATATTCATATGTGTGTGTCTTAAGTAGAAATAAATACATAGAGAAATATCTGTTAGTGGATTCCACCATACTACAAGTCTCCCCAGGTCTGAGATTGCTGCATTGTATGTAAATCGGGCCCTTTGAAGAAGAGAAGTCAGTCTGCTGGGTGTACTTTGGGGCTGTCACCCATTGTCCTGCCTATCTCTAAACAGACAATAAGAACAGAAGACTGCCTGGTGTTCTGTGTATTACCTGGTCCTGGGAAGGTCCGACACCTAGTAAAAAAAAAAAAAAACTAGTAATAAAATAAAACTCATAATCACTTTCTAAAAGTGGCAGCAGGTGGATAGATCCTGCAGGATGAATCTGTCATTATTTCACATAACATGTGCAGAGGAGACGCATGAAATCAATGAAAAACATGCAATGCCATCATAGATACATGTAATACTCAAACCAATGTAATGGAACATACAATGATGAATATGGGTATATGCCATGATGAATATAGAATATGCCATGATGAATATAGAATATGCCATGATGAATATAGAACATACAATGACATGTAATATTATCTCAGACCCATGTAATGGAACATACAATAATGAATATGGTACATGCCAGGGTGAATATATAGAACATACAATGACATCGGAGATATAAGTCATATTATCTCAGATCTTTATAACAGAACATACAATGATTACTATAGGTACATGCCAGGCCCATGATGAATATTGAATATGCTATGTTTAGTATAGAACATACAATGACATCGGAGAAACATGTAATATTATCTCAGATCTTTATAACAGAACATACAATGATTACCATAGGTACATGCCAGGCCCATGATGAATATTGAACATGCTATGATGAATATAGAACATACAATGACATCGGAGATACATGTAATATTATCTCAGATCTTTATAACAGAACATACAATGATTACCATAGGTACATGCCAGGCCCATGATGAATATTGAACATGCTATGATGAATATAGAACATACAATGACATCGGAGATACAAGTAATATTATCTCAGATATTTATAACAGAACATACAATGATTACCATAGGTACATGCCAGGCCCATGATGAATATTGAATATGCTATGTTTAGTATAGAACATACAATGACATCGGAGAAACATGTAATATTATCTCAGATCTTTATAACAGAACATACAATGATTACCATAGGTACATGCCAGGCCCATGATGAATATTGAACATGCTATGATGAATATAGAACATACAATGACATCGGAGATACATGTAATATTATCTCAGATCTTTATAACAGAACATACAATGATTACCATAGGTACATGCCAGGCCCATGATGAATATTGAACATGCTATGATGAATATAGAACATACAATGACATCGGAGATACATGTAATATTATCTCAGATCTTTATAACAGAACATACAATGATTACCATAGGTACATGCCAGGCCCATGATGAATATTGAATATGCTATGTTTAGTATAGAACATACAATGACATCGGAGAAACATGTAATATTATCTCAGATCTTTATAACAGAACATACAATGATTACCATAGGTACATGCCAGGCCCATGATGAATATTGAACATGCTATGATGAATATAGAACATACAATGACATCGGAGATACATGTAATATTATCTCAGATCTTTATAACAGAACATACAATGATTACCATAGGTACATGCCAGGCCCATGATGAATATTGAATATGCTATGTTTAGTATAGAACATACAATGACATCGGAGAAACATGTAATATTATCTCAGATCTTTATAACAGAACATACAATGATTACCATAGGTACATGCCAGGCCCATGATGAATATCGATTATGCTATGATGAATATAGAACATACAATGACATCAAAGATACATGTAATATTATCTCAGGCCCATGTAATGGAACATACAACAAATTATATACATGCCATGATGAATATGGAATATACAATGTCACCGGATGGAGATATATAATATTATCTCAGACCCATGTAATGAAACATGCAATGATAAATATGGTACATGCCATAATGAATATGCCATGATGAATATAGAACATACAATACATGTAACATTGTCAGACCCATGTAATGGGAACATGCAATGATGAATATAGTACATGCCATGATGAATATGAAACATGTCATAATGAATATGAAACCATAATGAATACATAACATACAATGATAAATATGGTACATGCACTGAGACACTTACAATGATGAATACGGAACATAAAGTGATGCATGATCAGAGATACATGTAATATTATCTCAGACCCATGTAATGGAACATACAATGATACATGCCATTATATAGAACATATGATAAATATGGTATATGTAAAGATGAATCATGAACATATATTGATAGCTGAGACACATGCAATGATGAATATGGAACATACAATGATGTATATGAAACATGCAATAATATCTGAGATCCGAATATTGATGAATATGGAACATGCAATGATGATTATGAGACATACAGTAATGAATGAGCAACATAATACCTGAGACACATGTAATAATGAATATGGAGCATGCAATGATGAATCGGGAACATAATACATGAAATGATAAATATATAGAACATACAATGATCTCTGAGACACACATTCATATGTGAGATCCATGAAATGATCCACCAGAAACAAGCATTATTTCTGAGCCACATACAATGATAAATCGTTGATATCTGCGACACTCGCAATCATTTATGTGACCCAGAAAAATGATGCAATAATTAATCAATGATCCCCGAGACACATGTAATCATATCTGTGACCCATAATATGATATCTGCAGTGACTAAGGATCAGGACATGTAATAATACCAGAGACCCTCCATTGACATGTATGACCTGTGATCTCCATGCAATGATCAGAACATGTAATATCCAGTGATCTCTGGACACATGTACTGATGACAATCGGTGGGATGTATGGAATTCCGATTATTATCTCACTTATCCATAGAGATCACATGTCTTCTTTCATCGGTTCCCAATAATCTCCAATAATCTGTAATAGATCTGTGTAGATTTGTATTTCTCCATTTAATTCTAGAGTTCGATCTTTCTGTTTGCATTAAAAACTGGATGTGATTGTGAAAACTAAATGACAGAGCAATACAAGGTACACCGACCTGTAGCATAATAATAATAATCATTTTACATTTCGTACATATAATCGCTGCCACCTCTTTTACAATGACTGAGAGGACAGATTCCAGAACCTCTTGCCATGTAAAGATCAGCTCGGTTTTATGTCCCCTGTGTATGTGTTGTGTAGTCGGTGTCTGTATATAGATGACTATCCTGGATGGGGGTATTAGGAATAAAGAGGGTTATTATTAGCACCGATTAATATAATGAAAACTGTCTGATCGGAGCTTATTTCTGCTTTAACAAAGGTGATGAAAAGATGTATAAAGTGTGAAGGGGGTCGGAGGAATAATTTCAGGGCAGTAAAAGGAATATTCCACACCTCGCAGCGCTCATCAGTGCAGGTGTCACTTTCAGGGGGCGGGGCCACATCCACACGGCGCCAGAAACACCAGCCCAGTCCGCACACCCCGCCCTTCACACCTTTGCCGGGCAGCCCCGCCCCCCCGCGCGCTGATTGGCCGGTAGCGCGGTTATAGACAGCAGGGGGTGTCCTCGAAGTAGACAGGAGTCCCAGCAGAGCAAACCTCACACAGCGATCATTCTCTCCAGACATGAGCAGCCCTGACTGTGGCTACGCCAGTGACGAGCAGATCCAGGGGAAGAGCTCCGTGCTGCCAATGATGATGCCCGGCCTGGGCCAGTGCCAGTGGACTGACACCATGGAAGCCAAAGTCAAATGTGAGCCGGGGACTGCCAACAGCAGCAGCAGCAGGGGCAAGGCCGAGGCTCGGATCCGCCGTCCGATGAATGCCTTCATGGTGTGGGCGAAAGATGAGCGAAAGAGACTGGCCCAACAGAACCCGGACCTACACAATGCCGAACTCAGCAAAATGCTAGGTAAGAAATCTCCCATCTACTCCTCATTCTCACTTCTACTCTTCATTCTCCCATCTACTCTTCATTCTCCCATCTACTCTTCATTCTCCCATCTACTCTTCATTCTCCCATCTACTCTTCATTCTCACTTCTACACTTCATTCTCACATCTACTCTTCATTCTCACTTCTACTCTTCATTCTCCCATCTACTCTTCATTCTCCCATCTACTCTTCATTCTCCCATCTACACTTCATTCTCCCATCTACTCTTCATTCTCACTTCTACTCTTCATTCTCCCATCTACTCTTCATTCTCCCATCTACACTTCATTCTCACATCTACTCTTCATTCTCCCATCTACTCTTCATTCTCCCATCTACTCTTCATTCTCTCATCTACGCACAAAGCTGCGTTTTTTATTATATCATTATTAATGCTGATCATAAAATAAATGATTATCAGTGCTCATCATACATGTAAATCTAATGATATTCTAGCCTTGGTATATTGTTCTTGTAATTCATCATCTTTACATTCTAATCCTTACACTTCTCTCTCTATAACACTTCGATTTCCTTTTAGTTACAATGTATTGCAGCGGTGTAGTTACCATTAGAGTAGTTATAGGGTTATTATTCCTATATGACACTTCGATTTCCTTTTAGTTACAATGTATTGCAGCGGTGTAGTTACCATTAGAGCCCCTACTTGGATTTTATTTTTTACATTTGGATACAATTTGATCATTTTGTTCTCACTCCTAAATATATTGCCAACTATAATCATTTGTAGTCTGGTTGTGAGATAAGACGATTGCCCCGCATGATGGCTTTTAACAGTTCTTAACAATTTTGTTAATTAATGATTAGCAATAATTATTAATTGGCAAATTTGCTATAATTCTTAAACATATACTTTATTGTAAATGACTATAATTAATAGTTTGGCTGTGAGATGTGAAGATGGTGTTTTGTACATATTACATTCTATAGTGAATATAATTTATAATAATAATATAAGTATAATAAATATAATAATAATATAAGTATAATAATATTATAGATATAAATATAATAATAATAATATAAGTTATAATAATTATATAGTGAATTCACTACATTAGACAAGGAGCTGATTATACTATGTAGTTATAAAGTTATACTATTGCAGTTATAATATTAAGAACACTACTTATACATGCTCATTATTAGGCACTTATAAACGTCTTTATATCAATAGGATTGAAATAATTTTTATATTGCAAGGATATTTTAAAAACCTTTGGAATTATTTTCTTTATTCTCTATTCCAGTGGTCTACTATGTATTGAGCTGCACATACTATGCAGCTATAATAATTATTATTATACAGGATTTATATAACGCCAACAGTTTGTGTAGGACTTGACAACATGAGGGCAGACTCATGGAATCAGAAATTACCAATATAACTACATATTATATTATATAGGCAGTATAAGGCAGGTATAGAGTCATTACATCACAAAGATTGTAATTGGATCTTTTTTTTTAAAACCATAAATTTGTAGCATATAAATATATTGTTGCTAATAGAATAATTGATGTTAACTTTAGGCTCCATGCACACTCTCGGGAGTAAAAAACGCACATTTATTTTTTTGTACAAAGTTTAGGCGAGTTTAGGAGAGTTTTACTTTTTTTTTTTTCCTCAAAGCTCCAATCAGAAATGAGAACCAGAAGGTTTTTTGTTTTCTGCCTCTAAATACTCAAAATATGCCTCTTTAATGTCCTAATGTACATGGACACATAGGATAATTTTGAGCTGCTTCTACAGGCAGAACACTCCTGTAAAAGCAATGTTTTTTTAAGCCAGTGTTCATGGAGCCCTTATATTTACTAATAATTATACTATCTATGTAGTGAACACTGATTACCTTGTACAGGATATCTTAAATAAAACCTTTGCAGCACATTATTGAGATAACGTTTTCTAATCACTATTAATTTATAATTAATTTATAGTTTATATTTAAATAATTTATTAATAACCTGATGCTCGCATCCAGTGGTATGCTGTGTATTGAAGAAATAGAATGATAATTGGTATGGTATGAATGTATATGTACTGGTTTGTTCCTATTATACTAAATACTACTACATTTAAGAAATAGAATGATAATTGGTATGGTATGAATGTATATGTACTGGTTTGTTCCTATTATACTAAATACTACTACATTTTTGTTGAAAAATATAATATTTATATACAAGATTTAAAACAAAACAGACTTAAATAATACTAATATATTTGTTTAATATACTATATATATATATATATATATATATATATATATATATATATATATATATATATATATATATATATATATATTGTGTATATATATATTTGTATATTATTTAATGATATATATATATATATAAGACATAAAAGTAATTATTATTACTAAATCTCATCTCATCATCTCATAATTATTTCTGCTTAAAGAAAAAATATACTATATATATGTAAATATATATATATATATATATATATATATATACACACACATATATATATATATATATATATATATATATATTTGCTTTCTGTTTAAAAAAAATGCTTTATTTATATATAAGATACAGAAAAGACCAAAAATGAATATTATTAAATTGTACTGCTATTACACTGAATTTGCTATTGGTCATGAAGGTATTAGTCCACATTATGTGATGTCATGTGCTGTTCTCATCATCATGCTGATTGTCTGGTTTCTCTTGATTTGCAGGAAAGGCCTGGAAGTCTCTGACCCTGGCAGAGAAGCGTCCTTTTGTGGAAGAAGCAGAGAGACTGAGGGTACAGCATATGCAGGACCACCCCAATTACAAGTACAGACCAAGGAGGAGGAAGCAGGTGAAGAGGATGAAGAGGGCAGACAATGGATTCATGCATATGTCAGAGCAGGCTGACCCAGTAGTCCTGAGTACTGATGGGAGGATGTGTGTGGACAGCTTTAATCTGGGCTACCCTGAGCCACCCTACCACCACCATCACCACACTCAAAATCCTCAGAGCAGCCACTACAGGGAGTCTCAGGTAATGGGTGCCCATTATGAGAGCTACAACTTACCCACCCCTGAGACTTCTCCCTTGGACATAGCAGAAAATGACTCTGTGTTCTTCACCTCTTCAGTCCAGGAAGAATGCCAGGTGATGCCATACAGCTACAGTGCTGCATACGCTTCTCACCAGCAAAGTTCTGCCAACAGCATGCTTGCCAGGCAAATGGCACAGACTGAACAAATGGGTCAAGGCAGCCCCGTGCACAGCATGATGGGATGCCAGAGCCCACCACAAATGTATTACAGCCAAATGTACATTCCCAGTACTGGAAGACATCATGCTGTGGCACAAAGTGGGCAGCCATCTCCTCCACCAGAATCCCAGCAGACCAGAGCAGAGCAGGTGCAACAGCCTGAACTGATGGCAGAGGTGGACAGGACTGAGTTTGAGCAGTATCTGAGTTATGTGCCAAAGTCAGACCTAGGAGTGCATTACCATGGACAGGAGCAACCTGGGATCAATTCAGAGAATGGCCTGATATCCTCTGTACTGTCTGATGCCAGCACTGCTGTCTACTACTGCAATTATTCCAATGTATGAGATACATTCCACATTCTTCTGCTGCAATGGTGCCATCACAATGATTTCCAATGGAGGAATCATATGCCCTTCAAGTCGTTTCAGACTTTGGACTGTATAGGAAAAATATATAAATGCTATGTAGCAATTAATTTATGTAAATTATTACATATGAACTGCTATGTCTTTACCAATAGAATTCATTGAGATCAAATCACATTTGATCTTCAGTCTTCATTGAATGCAATGCAACCTAAGTTCATTATTGTGTACATGTACACGGACCCTTTGTATAAAGCAATGATTTGTTTTTTTATATATGACAGATTTTTTTTTTTTTTTTAATGATTTTATTTTGCACTTTTACAAATAAAAGATTTAATATGACCAGTCTTGTCATGCTTTGCCTTCCTCCTAAAATTACTAAGATTACATGTTTATTGATAGAAAAACAGGTTATTATTATTATTATTATAATACAGAATTTATATATCACCAACAGTTTGCACACTGCGAAAAAAATTTTTGAAAGAGACAGTACTGTTACAATACAATTCAAGAGCTTACAATCTAAGGGGAAAGGTTTTCCCAGTTATATAAAATAATTCTATTTTAATCCACATTTATAGAAAAGAACTGAGCTACAAATTGTGGTGATGTCTTAACAATGTTCTAAGTAGTTCTTGCTGGTATATTGTTCAGATTTCGTGCTTTAACATAAAAAAAAAAAAAAGGGGGGGTACATTTTTTTTTTATTGTAATCATATAATTTACTGTATATAAGTCTTTCATTTTTTAGGGATCTGAACGGTGAAATCTGATTGGTCACTCAAGGTCATTATAGTTCTCAAAGCATAATTGCTCTCCACACTTTATTTTTCATTTGTAAGTACCGGGACACCGGCTAGGGGTATTTAGGTTCACATTTATTTACCCTGTTTGTGTTTATAATTACAGATTTTAAGCTTTCCTTTTCTGATATCTAGTACATCCTTAAATTGTCAGCTATTTGTTAAAGATTTTTAAATTTTTTTGTATTGCACTATACAGTTTTAAAATGCTTTTATATATGTACTGTAAGTTGATACAATGTGTCATCTTCTAAACATTGCTACAGATGACTTCCACATATAAAACACTGATATAAATATAATGATTCCATATAAAAATTATCATAGGTACTGATGGACCAGTAATTGGTAAACTATTTTTCAATGATGATCTCTTATGCCCTGTACACACGATCTTTTTTTCTGATGAAAAAAGTCAGATGGACTTTTTCCATCGGAAAAACCGATCGTGTATGGGCCCCATCGGACTTTTTTCCATCAGTGTAAAAAAATAGAACATGTTTTTAATTTTTCCGATGGAAAAAAAAACTATAGGAAATTCAGATCATCTGTGTGGAACTCCAACGGAGAAAAAACCTACGCATGCTCAGAATCAAGTCGACGCATGCTCAGAAGCATTGAACTTAATTTTTCTCGGCTCGTCGAAGTGTTTTACGTCACGGCGTTTTGGACAGTCGGAATTTTGTCTGATGGTGTGTAGGCAAGACTGATGGAAGTCAGCTTCATCGGAATTCCGACGGAAAATTCCATCAGATTTTATTCGTGTGTACAGGGCATTATAGGGAATAGCTGTTTGTTTCCCATATTATTATTTTCTGATGATGTTAATATTGCAAGGACAGCAATGCCCACATAAATCCTACATATATGCTACATGTGTTCATTCTTGATACATGAAAAATATATGTAATGTGGCGCTTCCTAAGTGATAATGATCCTCATAAAAATAACTAACATCAAATATCTCATATGAAGTGCATACAGTACAAATATGTGCAAACTTGGCAGCTACCTATTGGTCTGATTTTACACTTGGTTTGCGCATTAGTACCCCCCTTTACACATTCTTGTACATATCATTCAGCAGATGATTAGACTAATATAGTATTGTGCTGTGTCCTCATATAGGGTTAGCAGAGGCAAGTCATTGAATCTACAGCTGTTTAAGAACTACAAGTTATAGCAAGCCCAGCTACTGGATTTCAGGGATGTCATTAAGAAGCTTGTCAAAGTTCAAAATCCGATACACTTTCAAAAAGCTAGGACAGTTTCTGATAAGATGAGTGAAATATACAGTATTTCACAAAGAAACCATGAATATATTATTAATCAGAAATTGGAAATGACAACTGGAATCTGATTGGCCAGCACCTTTCCTTTGTTGTCCTTTAAGGTTTTATAAAGTAAAGTTTCTCTGATCTCTAAAATGTCACTTTTTAAGGATGATAAAAGAGGCATTGTCTTGTATTGTAGCAAATTAGCATAAAAAAAAAGAAAAAAAATATATATATACATTATTATTATTATTTAGGTACTTATATAGGGCCGTGAATTTACGCAGCGCTTTACATATACATTGTACATTCACATCGGTCCCTACCCCCAAGGAGCTTACAATCTAAGGTCCCTAACTCACATTCATATACTAGGGCCAATTTAGACAGAAGCCAATTAACCTATCAGCATGTCTTTATTTTAACCACTTCTCCACTGAGGATGTCATATGACGTCCTCGACTTTGTGCGGTGATATCTGAATGATGCCTGGAGCTACAGACATCATTCAGATATCACTGTTTTATGCCAGCGATTCTGTGCACAATAAGAATAATCATAGAGGCAGTTGCGCCGCTTGATCATTCTTATAGGCGGCGTGAGGGGACGCCCCCCCCTCCTGCCGCCATCCGGTGCTTCTCCGGGCTCTCCCGTGCCATCGGGTTGGAGAACGAATTGGCCGGCGCCGGCTCACGATAGAGATTTCCGGTGACCAGATGGTCACCAGTCATCACTGATCGTCGGAGGCCCGGGCGCGACGTTGTGACCTGGAACCCGGAAGTAAACAAAGCCGCAATCGCGGCTGTCGGCATGAGATCAGTGATTTTCTTTCACAATCTCATGCTTTCAAGCCTGGAGGAGAGATGTGGGGTCTTATTGACCCCACATCTCTCCATAAAGAGGACCTGTCACAATGATTCCTATTACAAGGGATGTTTACATTCCTTGTAATAGGAATAAAAGTGATAAAAAAAAAAGTGTAAACATATAAAAAAAATAAAGTAAAAAAATAAATAAATAAAATAAAACATTTTTTAAAACGCCCCTGTGCCCGGTAGCTCGCGCTCAGAAGAGAACGCGCACGTAAGTCCCGCCCACATATGTAAATGCCGTTCAAACCCCACATGTGTGGTTTCGCCACGTGCGTTAGAGTGTGTGCAACAATTCTAGCACTAGACCACCTCTGTAACTCAAAGATAGTAACCTGTAATTAAAATTAAAGCGTCGCCTATGGAGATTTTTGAAGTACCAAAGTTTGGCACCATTCCATGAGTGTGCGCAATTTTAAAACATGACATGTTAGGTATCTATTTACTCGGCGTAATATCATCTTTCACATTATACAAATTGGGCTAACTTTACTGTTTTGTTATTTTTTAATTCATGAAACCGTTTTTTTTTCCCCAAAAAATGCGTTTGAAAAATTATTGTGCAAATACCGTGTGAGATAAAAAGTTGAAATGACCGCCATTTTATTCCCTAGGGTGTCTGTTAAAAAAACATATATAATGTTTGGGAGTTCTGATTAATTTTCTAGCAAAAAAATTATGATTTTTACATGAAGGAGAGAAGTGCCAGAATAGGCCCGGTGGAGAAGTGGTTAAAGTATTAGGGATTAGGGATGAGCTTCGTGTTCGAGTCGAACATACGTTCGACTCGAACATCGGCTGTTCGATCGTTCGACGAAGATCGAACGATTTGGGCCGTTCGCGCCAAATTCGAGTGACGCGAACGGCCCACAATGCACTACGCCATCGCAGTGTCATCCAGGCGCTGTGATTGGCCAAGCATGCACTGTGACCCCGCATGCTTGGCCAATCACAGCGCCGGCAGCGAGGAGAGCAATGATTGGCCACAGGCAGGATGCCTGTGGCCAATTATTGCTGAGGGTGTTTAGTACACGCCCCACACTATAAAAGGCCGCCAGCACGGCGGCCTAGTGTAGTGTGTTCCGGAGCAGGGATAGAGCAGCATAGGCAGGGACAGTGACTGTTATTTCTTTCTTGCTTAACCTGGATTCCTTTAGTTTAGGGAAAGAGAAGGATAGGTAGGGAGAGTGTCAGTGTGTTTTGTGCTTGTGCTATAGTGTGCTTAAAAAAAACATTTATTCTAGGGACAGAAAACTGTAGGTAGGGACAGTGTCAGTTTCTTTCACTCTGCAAGTCCTTGTTTCCAGGGACCTGGAAGGACAGTGAGTGAATTGTCCTTGTGCTATATTGTGCTTAAAAAAACATTTATTCTAGGGACAGAAAACTGTAGGTAGGGAGAGTGTCAGTTTCTTTCACTCTGCAAGTCCTTGTTTCCAGGGACCTGTAAGGACAGTGAGTGAATTGTCCTTGTGCTATATTGTGCTTAAAAAAAACATTTATTCTAGGGACAGAAAACTGTAGGTAGGGAGAGTGTCAGTTTATTTCACTCTGCAAGTCCTTGTTTCCAGGGACCTGTAAGGACAGTGAGTGAATTGTCCTTGTGCTATATTGTGATTAAAAAAAACATTTTTTCTAGGGACAGAAAACTGTAGGTAGGGAGAGTGTTTTTTTTCTTTCACTCTGCAAGTCCTTGTTTCCAGGGACCTGGAAGGACAGTGAGTGAATTGTCCTTGTGCTATATTGTGCTTAAAAAAAACATTAATTCTAGGGACAGAAAACTGTAGGTAGGGAGAGTGTCAGTTTATTTCACTCTGCAAGTCCTTGTTTCCAGGGACCTGTAAGGACAGTGAGTGAATTGTCCTTGTGCTATATTGTGCTTAAAAAAAACATTTATTCTAGGGACAGAAAACTGTAGGTAGGGAGAGTGTTTATTTTCTTTCACTCTGCAAGTCCTTGTTTCCAGGGACCTGTAAGGACAGTGAGTGAATTGTCCTTGTGCTATATTGTGATTAAAAAAAACATTTATTCTAGGGACAGAAAACTGTAGGTAGGGAGAGTGTCAGTTTATTTCACTCTGCAAGTCCTTGTTTCCAGGGACCTGTAAGGACAGTGAGTGAATTGTCCTTGTGCTATATTGTGCTTAAAAAAAACATTTATTCTAGGGACAGAAAACTGTAGGTAGGGAGAGTGTCAGTTTATTTCACTCTGCAAGTCCTTGTTTCCAGGGACCTGTAAGGACAGTGAGTGAATTGTCCTTGTGCTATATTGTGCTTAAAAAAACATTTATTCTAGGGACAGAAAACTGTAGGTAGGGAGAGTGTTTATTTTCTTTCACTCTGCAAGTCCTTGTTTCCAGGGACCTGTAAGGACAGTGAGTGAATTGTCCTTGTGCTATATTGTGATTAAAAAAAACATTTATTCTAGGGACAGAAAACTGTAGGTAGGGAGAGTGTCAGTTTATTTCACTCTGCAAGTCCTTGTTTCCAGGGACCTGTAAGGACAGTGAGTGAATTGTCCTTGTGCTATATTGTGATTAAAAAAAACATTTTTTCTAGGGACAGAAAACTGTAGGTAGGGAGAGTGTTTTTTTTCTTTCACTCTGCAAGTCCTTGTTTCCAGGGACCTGTAAGGACAGTGAGTGAATTGTCCTTGTGCTATATTGTGCTTAAAAAAAACATTTATTCTAGGGACAGAAAACTGTAGGTAGGGAGAGTGTCAGTTTATTTCACTCTGCAAGTCCTTGTTTCCAGGGACCTGTAAGGACAGTGAGTGAATTGTCCTTGTGCTATATTGTGATTAAAAAAAACATTTTTTCTAGGGACAGAAAACTGTAGGTAGGGAGAGTGTTTTTTTTCTTTCACTCTGCAAGTCCTTGTTTCCAGGGACCTGTAAGGACAGTGAGTGAATTGTCCTTGTGCTATATTGTGATTAAAAAAAACATTTTTTCTAGGGACAGAAAACTGTAGGTAGGGAGAGTGTTTTTTTTCTTTCACTCTGCAAGTCCTTGTTTCCAGGGACCTGGAAGGACAGTGAGTGAATTGTCCTTGTGCTATATTGTGCTTAAAAAAAACATTTATTCTAGGGACAGAAAACTGTAGGTAGGGAGAGTGTCAGTTTATTTCACTCTGCAAGTCCTTGTTTCCAGGGACCTGTAAGGACAGTGAGTGAATTGTCCTTGTGCTATATTGTGATTAAAAAAAACATTTTTTCTAGGGACAGAAAACTGTAGGTAGGGAGAGTGTTTTTTTTCTTTCACTCTGCAAGTCCTTGTTTCCAGGGACCTGGAAGGACAGTGAGTGAATTGTCCTTGTGCTATTATGTGCTTAAAAAAAACATTTATTCTAGGGACAGAAAACTGTAGGTAGGGAGAGTGTCAGTTTATTTCACTCTGCAAGTCCTTGTTTCCAGGGACCTGTAAGGACAGTGAGTGAATTGTCCTTGTGCTATATTGTGATTAAAAAAAACATTTTTTCTAGGGACAGAAAACTGTAGGTAGGGAGAGTGTTTTTTTTCTTTCACTCTGCAAGTCCTTGTTTCCAGGGACCTGGAAGGACAGTGAGTGAATTGTCCTTGTGCTATATTGTGATTAAAAAAAACATTTTTTCTAGGGACAGAAAACTGTAGGTAGGGAGAGTGTCAGTTTATTTCACTCTGCAAGTCCTTGTTTCCAGGGACCTGTAAGGACAGTGAGTGAATTGTCCTTGTGCTATATTGTGATTAAAAAAAACATTTTTTCTAGGGACAGAAAACTGTAGGTAGGCAGAGTGTTTTTTTTCTTTCACTCTGCAAGTCCTTGTTTCCAGGGACCTGGAAGGACAGTGAGTGAATTCTCCTTGTGCTATATTGTGCTTAAAAAAAACATTAATTCTAGGGACAGAAAACTGTAGGTAGGGAGAGTGTCAGTTTATTTCACTCTGCAAGTCCTTGTTTCCAGGGACCTGTAAGGACAGTGAGTGAATTGTCCTTGTGCTATATTGTGCTTAAAAAAAACATTTATTCTAGGGACAGAAAACTGTAGGTAGGGAGAGTGTTTATTTTCTTTCACTCTGCAAGTCCTTGTTTCCAGGGACCTGTAAGGACAGTGAGTGAATTGTCCTTGTGCTATATTGTGATTAAAAAAAACATTTATTCTAGGGACAGAAAACTGTAGGTAGGGAGAGTGTCAGTTTATTTCACTCTGCAAGTCCTTGTTTCCAGGGACCTGTAAGGACAGTGAGTGAATTGTCCTTGTGCTATATTGTGCTTAAAAAAAACATTTATTCTAGGGACAGAAAACTGTAGGTAGGGAGAGTGTCAGTTTCTTTCACTGTGAAAGTCCTTGTTTCAAGGGACAGAGAAGGACACCTGAAGGTAGCCCTTATTGCTTTTTTCCCATCTCCCTGCAGGCCATCTATTAGAATGTCTGGAAGGCAAACAAGGAGAGGCAGACAGTCAGGAGGCAATAAAAGAGGGCAAGCAGGCTCTGTGTCTGGGGGCAACAGTGCTGGTCGTGGACGCGGTGCATTGTCATCAGCACATGAACATGGGACACGCTTGTCCTTCTTTTCGGCAGCTGGACATGTTGAGCCACATCATGCCGAAGACTTGGTAGAGTGGATGACCAAGCCCTCCTCCTCCTCCTCATCCTCTCTCACCCAGGCTCAGGGTACTGGAAAAGCAGCTGCCAAAGCGTCGTCTTCCCTGGTATCAATGTCAGACAAATCATCAGTCACTCCTTCCCTAGACCCACCATGTCCTCCTCCTGAGGAGTCCCCCGAACTGTTTCAGCACAGTGTTGGGTACATGCTCCAGGAGGATGCCCAGCGTTTCGAAGGGTCTGATGATGAAACCCAGCTAGAGGAAGGCAGTAGCGTGAGAGCAGACAGAGGGGATGCTCAAGAAGGACACCAATCTGGCAGTCATGTTCCAGCAGCTGCAGCATACTGCCAGATTGGCTCCAGTGATGAGGAGGGAGGGGATGATGAGGTCACTGACTCCACGTGGGTGCCTAATAGGAGAGAGGAGGAGGAGGAGGATGAGGAGGAGGCACATCTCCAACGAGGCAGGATGCCCTTTGGTGGCCAGCGTAAGGGCAGTACACCGACGGAATCACACCGCAGAGCTCCGCCTGTGCAGGGCGCTGCCTCTGCCCGTCATTCAAAAAGTTCTTTGGTGTGGGCCTTTTTTGAGGCTAGTGCATCAGATCGCACAGCTGCTGTTTGCAACATATGTCTCAAGCGTATATCGCGTGGCCAAAACATCAGCCGCTTGGGTACCACATGCCTGACCAGACATATGTTGACCTGCCATGCAGCTCGTTGGCAAGCCTACCTCAAAGACCCACACCAAAGAACAAAGCGGACCTCTCCTTGCACCGCATCAGCTGGGATCTCCAACCCCACTATAACTTCAGTCCTCTCTGAAACATGCACTGAGAGGAATGAAGGTGTAGAATTAGGTGTGTCACAGCCAAGTACTTGCGGCCACTCTGCTAGCAGTACACCGACGTCCGATTCTAGCAGGCAAATTTCCCTGCCCCAGCTGCTGGACCGTCGAAAGAAGTTCACTCCCAGCCATCCACATGCCCAGCGGTTGAATGCTAGCTTGGCTAAATTGCTAGCGCTTCAACTGCTGCCTTTTCAGTTGGTAGACTCGGCCCCCTTCCGTGAGTTTGTGCAATGTGCGGTTCCTCAGTGGCAGGTTCCCAAACGCCACTTTTTCTCACGGAAGGCTATTCCGGCTCTCTACCGGCATGTGGAAGGCAATGTCTTGGCCTCGCTGGACAGGGCGGTCAGCGGTAAGGTGCATATTACCGCTGACTCATGGTCCAGCAGGCATGGACAGGGACGTTACCTTTCTTTCACGGCCCATTGGGTCACTCTTTTGGCAGCTGGGAAGGATGCAGGACAAGGTGCAGTAGTGTTGGAGGTTGTCCCACCGCCACGCCTCCAAAATGCTACTACTGGTTGTGACACACCTCTCTCCTCCACCCCCTCCTCTTCTTCTTCCTCCATGGCCTCTTCCTGTGGTTTGTCCTATGAACCAGCGGTGCTCCGTAGCCGTTCACGGGGCTACGCAAGTACGCAGGCAAAAAGATGCCATGCCGTGCTTGCGCTGGTGTGTTTGGGGGACAGAAGCCACACTGGGGCAGAGGTCCTGTCTGCTCTGCAGGGCCAGGCCGAGAGGTGGTTGACGCCACGCCAGCTTAAGCCAGGAATGGTGGTTTGCGACAATGGCACCAACCTCCTCTCCGCCCTCCGACAGGGACAACTGACCCATGTGCCCTGTGTGGCTCACGTCCTTAACCTGGTGGTGCAGCGGTTCTTGGGCAGGTACCCGGGCTTACAGGATGTCCTGAGGCAGGCCAGGAAAGTCTGTGTGCATTTCCGCAGATCTTATAATGCCAGTGCTCGCCTGGCTGAGCTGCAAAAGGAGTTGAACCTGCCCAAGAACCGCCTTATATGTGACATGCCCACCAGGTGGAACTCAACGTTGGCCATGCTGCAGCGGCTGCACACGCAGCAGAGGGCCATCAATGAGTACCTGTGCGACTACGGCACCAGGACAGGGTCAGGGGAGCTTGGTTTTTTTTCTCCACGCCAGTGGGGCATGATCAGGGATGCATGCACTGTCCTGGCACCATTTGAGGAGGCCACGAGGATGGTGAGCAGTGACAGTGCATGCATCAGTGACACTGTACCTCTTGTCCACCTGTTGGAGCACACACTGCGTGGAATAATGGACAGGGCACTTGAGGCAGAACAGAGGCAGGAAGAGGAGGACTTCCTTGCCTCTCAAGGCCCCCTTTACCCAGACAGTGTTCCTTCTGTCCCACCCATCGCACAGGAAGAGGAGGAGGAGGAGGAGGAGGAGGAGGAGGATTGTGTCAGCATGGAGGTGGAGGCTGGCACTCAGCATCATCAGCAGCAGTCTTTTAGGGATGATTTACAGTCCCAAGAAACCAGTGGACTTGTACGTGGCTGGGAGGAGGTGGCTGCGGATCATGTCGTCCTTAGTGACCCAGAGGACTCCGGAGCGAATGCCTCAGCAAACCTACGCTGCATGGCCTCCCTGATCCTGCAAAGTCTGCGGAAGGATCCTCGTATTCTTCGGATCAAGGAGAGGGACCATTACTGGCTGGCCACTCTCCTTGATCCACGGTACAAGGGTAAGGTTGCGGACCTTATGTTACCGTCGCAGAGGGAGCAGAGGATGAGACAACTCCGGGAGGCCTTGCAGAAAGGTCTGTGCAACGCGTTCCCAGAGACTGGGAGGTTACAAACTCCTGGTCCTGGACAACGAGTTGCTGAGGCTTCGGCCAGTCAAAGAAGGAGCGGTGGGGAAGGTGGCCGTCTGACCGATGCGTTCAGACAATTCTTTAGTCCGCAGCCCCAAAGTATGATCGGTTCCAGCAACCATCGCCAGCGTCTGATAAACATGGTGCAGGAATATCTAGGGGCAAGCTCACACTTGGACACCTTTCCCACCGAAAATCCTCTGGCTTACTGGGTCTTGAGGATGGATCACTGGCCAGAGCTTGCACAGTATGCAATTGAGCTACTGGCTTGTCCTGCATCCAGCGTTCTTTCGGAACGCACATTCAGTGCTGCTGGAGGATTTGTCACGGATCACAGGGTGCGCCTGTCCACCGACTCGGTTGATCGACTGACTTTCATCAAGATGAACCAGTCTTGGATCACCACCAGCTACCACACACCTGATGCTGATATAACAGACTAATTGATTTTAACATGTCACATCCCTTCAAGACTGATGCTGATGCTGAGTGCCTGTGCTGTTATGTTGACTGGCTATCCTCCTCCTCCGAGTCCTCAATGATACGATTGATGATGATAGCTTGGAAGATCATTTTTGTTTATGGGTGCCGCCACCAGTGGCTAAGGCCCAATTTTTCAGCCCCTGTTTTACAGGGGCGTGTAATTACAATTTTTTTAGCAATAATTTGCCATAGGTCTCATTGCTGTGCTCCAAGTACAGTATCTGTGAGGGGTTGGAGTGTTGTGGCACCAGTGCCTAAGGCCCAATTTTTCAGCCCCTGTTTAACAGGGGCGTGTCATTACAATTTTTGAAGCAATACTTTGCAACAGGGCTCATTGCTGTGCTCCAAGTACAGTATCTGTGAGGGGTTGTAGTGTTGTGCCACCAGTGCCTAAGGCCCAATTTTTCAGCCCCTGTTCAACAGGGGCATGCAATTACAATTCTTGATCTAATAATTCACAGCAGGGTCCATTGCTGCACCCACCAAGAGTAACTCTGAGGGCTTACAGTCTTGTGGCAACGCCACCACCACCACCACCACGAAAGGCCCAATTTTTCAGCCCCTGTTCAAAAGGGGCATGTAATTACAATTCTTGATCTAATAATTCACAGCAGGGCCCATTGCTGCACCCACCAAGAGTAACTGTCAGGGCTTACAGTGTTGTGGCACCAGCACCACCATCAAAGCCCCAATTTTTACTACCACTGTTCAACAATTATATGTAATTAAAATTCCTGATATAATAGTTGACAGCAGGGCGTTCCAGCACCAACCAAGAGTAACTGAGTGCTTACAGTGTTGTGCCAACACCAACAACTAAGGGGCCTATTTCTGCAGAGTATATACGGCAGGTCCCTACTTTCAAACATCCAACTTACAAACGACTCCTACTTGCAAACGAAAGAAGACAACAGGAAGTGAGAGGAAATCTACCCCTAGAAAGGAAAATTCTCTCCTGTAAGAATAAATATGGGAGAAAGGGGTCTCATCTGTACTGATGCTTTATCAGCAATCCTTGTTTCAAGAAAAACACCACATTTCAAAAACAGTTGTCATTGGGACGGAAAGTGAGGTGAAATGTTCTGAACAGGGGCACAGACAGCAAAACAAATGTTACAGGGGTGATAACCCTTACCTATGTTTCCCAAAAAGTTTAAAAATAGATTTTTGGGCTGGAGCTACACTTCAACAATGTACCTGTTCAAAATTACAAACACATTCTACATAAGAACAAACCTACAGTCCCTGTCTTGTATGCACCGCCTGTATACGGCTGTTCAGAGTATATAGGGCCTTTTTTATTTTATGTGCGGGGTTCCCCTTAATATCCATACAAGACCCAAAGGGGCTGGTAATGGGCTGGGGTAGGGGGGGGGGTCATGGGGTAGCTATGCCATTTTTCTTAAAGAATTTCATCCATATTACCGGGACCAGACATTACATTAAAGCCGCAAGCAGTTTTAAATGGCTTTTTTTTCCTTTAGAAGTGTCATTTTGTGCAGGGACAGTTCTAAACACGGGAAACACGTGGCACTTCACAGGCATACTTTAGACACCCCCCAGGTACGATATTTAAAGGAATATTTGACTTTTTTTTTTTCACTTTATGCATCATTAAAATGACTGCTCCCGAAAAACGACCGTTTTTAAAACTTCTTTTTGCATTGATACATGTCCCCTGGTGCACAACCCGGGTTCCCAAACCCTATTTATGACAATAACATGCATAATAGTTGTTATAATTAGCACTTTAGAATTCGAACGTTCGCATCCATTGTATTTAATAGGGTTCTAATGTTCGTTCGAACTTTCGGTCCGTTCGCGGGTTCTGGTGCGAACCGAACCCGGGGGTGTTCGGCTCATCACTATTAGGGATTTGTTTTTCACAAGAGGTTAATAAAATGTCTCTGAAGAGGTAGGTTTAAAGGGGTTGTAAAGGTTTGTTTTTTATTTTCTAAATAGGTTCCTTTAAGCTAGTGCATTGTTGGTTCACTTACCTTTTCCTTTTGATTTCCCTTCTAAATGTTTTTTTTCTTTGTCTGAATTTCTCACTTCCTGTTTCTCCTCACTAAACTTCACACCATCATCCGAGTGGTGTTTAGTCAGCCAGAACAGCTTACTGAACAGCTTACTCAGGAGGAACAGGAAGTGAGAAATTCAGACAAAGAAAACAAAGAAAAAAAAATTTAGGAGGGAAATCTAAGGAAAAGGTAAGTGAACCAACAATGCACTAGCTTAAAGGAACCTATTTAGAAAATAAAAAACAAACCTTTACAACCCCTTTAAGGCATGAGTGCTCAACCTGTGGCCTTCCAGCTGTTGCGGAACTACAAGTCCCATCATGCCTCAGCCTTTGGGTGTCATGCTTGTAACTGTCAGCCTTGCAATGCCTCATGGAACTTGTAGTTCTGCGACAGCTGGAGGGCGACAGGTTGAATCAAAAGAAAAGGAATCCGCTGCTCCAGGTGTATGCAATACTTTGATTGGAACCAGGTAGGAGTGCTAGCCCCGGCCCGCCTCCGTAAAAACTTGAGAAAAAGAAGAAATGGCTAAACATCCAAAGTTTCCAAAAATGCCTTTTATTGCAGACGGTCAAAATACACCAGGGACACTAGGTGTTAGTCACGTAGACGTGTTTCACACATCTGATCTGTGCTTAATCATTAGGGCTACAGGTTTAGCAGCCATGGTTGAAGGAGTGTGTCCAGCAAAACTTTTTTTCTTAGTTTTGGAAAGAGTGGGGAAGGATTGGAGGCCCATCAGGTTATACTGCTATCCAGGGCTCCATTAGAGAGATTTCCCTTTAACTAATATTGTGGTGACAAGAGTTTCGCCAGGCAGGAAGCAAGGAAAAATCTTCAAGGTCTTTTTTTTTCCTTTTTTTTCCCAAGAAGAAGTAGGCTAGAGCTCTCTCCTTATTTTAATACTGTCTGCAATTGAAGTTCCAACCCCTTTCCTCTCTATATAAATCTAAAGAAAAAAGTTTTACCCAAGGGTACTTTCAGACATGCGGATCCCATAGGGATCTGTTCCTTTCATATCTACTTGCTCAGCGGGGATCGCTCCGCTGAGCCGGCGGATGACAGGGCGGTCCCCGCACACTGTGCAGGGACCACCCTGTCAGATCTCCGCTCTCCCCTATGGGGGGATCGGATGAACACGAACCGTCTGTCCGTATTCACCCGATCCGCTCTGCAGACGGATAGAAAAATAGGATTTTCCTCCGTCTGCAGAATCTGAGCATTGCGGACACGGATGAGATCGGGTGTCAGCGGATGTTCATCCGCTGACACCCGCTATCTCATAGGGATACATGTATGTCCCTTTTTATGTCCCGTAAACGGATGGATGAAAAAGCGACATACGGTCCGCATGTGTGAAAGGGGCCTAATAGTTTACCTCCTGTAACTATTTCCGTAAACGAACAAAGAATATCTTTGTTAATGGACCAGCTATTGAGTTTTAAATCTGGACAGCTCTAAAACATTAACAGTATAAGGGACACAGATAGCAAAAATAAAACTGACAAGGGTTATAACCCTCCCTTACTCTATCTGGAATTAAAAATAGACTTTCCTTTAGTTCCACTTTAACCCTTAACTTAAAGTGGAAGTACAGACTAATAGAAATCCCCCCCCCCCCTTCTTCTCCTCTTACCTATGCTGTATGCTTTTTTAAAACTGCTCCGGTGTGGTCACATGATCCAGAAGCTGCGTCTCCCCTGTGTCTGGGAACACCCAAAGATAGGGCTGAATTAGCATAGCCGTGATTTTTTACTCACCAGCTTCCATTACCCCGCTAGTGTCAGCTCTTCCTCCCCTCCCCTGCAGCAGTCACTCACTGGCACAGGGAAGCCGGAGCGTCTCAATCACGTGACTGCACCTAAGCGGATCAATAAAAAAGGTATTTCCGCAGATCTCTTTTATAAACAGTATACAGCATATGTAGGAGGAGAGAGGAGGCAATGTTTTTAAGCAGCCTTTACATCCTCTTTAAAGTATAACTGAAGTCAAGGCCTTATTTTTATTATACATCGATAGAGTGAAGAGGGATTAAAACACTTGTCAAGTTTTTATAACTGTCTCCTCATTAGGATGATTGACCCTCTCTGTTTGTTCTGGTAAATGTATCACCAAAAGTGAAAGAAAATCCTACATTTTGTGTGGTCACCAGAACAGGAATAGAGGGGAAATCCTCCAATGAGGACACTAGATGACCCTGATGACTATGTGGGATTTCCCTCACTTTGGAAGGATTTCCTCTTCCTGTGGTTGCTATGACAGGGATTGTGACCCTTCCTTAAACTATTCATAATAAAAAATAAAAATAAAAAAAAAAGTTTTGCCTTCAGTTCTACTTTAATAAAATAAAATACTCCCAGACTCTTAACACTAAATAATGAACCCATGGCCGTGCCAACATCGGAAAGTGTAGATCCTCCGTAACCTCCCAGTTGTTTTTACCCAGTGACCACATAGGCAAAATGTTTGCTTGTTGGCCAAATAGTGCATGAGTAGGCAGACAATGTCTAATGTTTGTAGGCATTTTACTGGGCCCTCAAACTTCCTTGAAGTGTATCTATGGGGTAGCACATTGGCTTACTGGTTGGCACTGCTGCCTTTCAGCACTGGGATCCCCAATTCAAATCCTGGTCAGGACACTATCTGGATGGAGCTTGCATGATTTTCCTGTGCTTGCCTGGGTTTATTTTCTGAGTACTACGGTTTCCTCCCACACTCCAAGGACAGGTTAACTGGCTCCTGTCTAAATTGTATGTGTGTGCATGTGAGATAGGGACCTTAGATTGGAAGCTGTTTGAGGACAGGAACTGATGTAAATGTACTGTAAAAATCATTGGCACAATACAGTTGTGCTCATAAGTTTACATACCCTGGCAGAGTTTATGATTTCTTGGCCATGTTTTAGAGAATATGAATGATAACACAAAAACATTTATTTCACTCATGGTTAGTGTTTGGCTGAAGCCATTTATTATCAATCAACACTGTTTACTCTTTTTAAATCATAATGACAACATAAACTACCCAAATAACCCTGATTAAAAGTTTACATACCCCAGTGATTTTGGCCTGACAATATGTACACAAGTTGACACAAAGGGATTTGAATGGCTATTAAAGGTAACAATCCTCATCTGTGATCTGTTTGCTTGTAATTAGTGTGTGTGTATAAAAGGTCAATGAGTTTCTGGACTCCCAACAGACCCTTGCATCTTCCATCCAGTGCTGCACTGATGTTTCTGGATTCAGAGTCATGGGGAAAGCAAAATGATTGTCAAAGGATTTGCGGGGAAAAGGTAGTTGAACTGTATAAAACAGGAAAGGGATATAAAAAGATATTAAAGGAATTGAGAATACCAATCAGCAGTGTTCAAACTCTAATCAAGAAGTGGAAAATGAGGGGTTCTTTCGAAAAGCAAACCACGGTCAGGTAGACCAGCTAGATTTTCAGCCACAACTGCGGGGAAAATTGTTCGGGATGCAAAGAAAAATCCACAAATAACTTCAGATGAAATACAGGACTCTCTGAAAACATGTGGTGTGTTTCAAGATGCACAATAAGGAGGCACTTAAAGAAAGATGGGTTGCATGGTCGAGTCGCCAGAAGAAAGCCATTACTACGCAAATGCCACAAAGTATCCCACTTACAATACGCCAAACAGCACAGAGACACGCCTCAAACCTATTGGCACAAAGTCATATGGAGTGATGAGACCAAAATTTAGCTTTTTGGCCACAACCATAAACATTACATTTGGAGAGGAGTCAACAAGGTCTATGATGAAAGGTACACCATTCCTACTGTGAAACACGGAAGTGGATCACTAATGTTTTGGGGATATGTGAGCTACAAAAGCACAGGAAATTTGGTCAAAATTGTTGGCAACATGAATGCAGTATGTTATCAAAAAATACTGGAGGAACATTTGCATTCATCAGCCAGGAAGCTGCGCATGGGACGTACTTGGACATTCCAACATGAAATGATTCAAAACACAAGGCCAAGTCGACCTGTCATTGGCTACAGCAGAATAAAGTGAAGGTTCTGGAGGGGCCATCTCAGTCCCCTGACCTCAATATCATTGAGCCACTCTGGGGAGATCTCAAACGTGCAGCTCATGCAAGACAGCCCAAGGGTTTACAGGAACTGGAGGCTTTTTACTAAGAGGAATGGGAAGCTTTACCATCTGAGAAGATAAAGAGCCTCATCCACAAATACAACAAAAGACTTCAAGCTGTCATTGTTGTTAAAGGAGGCAATACACGGTATTAGGAACTGGGGTATGTAAACTTTTGATCAGGGTCATTTGGGTAGTTTCTGTTGTCATTATGATTTAAAAAGAGAAAACACAGTTGATTGATAATAAATGGCTTCAGCCAAACACTAACCATGAGTGAAAGAAAAGTTTTTGTGTTACCATTCATATTTTCTGAAAAATGGTCAAGAAATCATAAACTTATGAGCACAACTGTATATACCTGTAAAAAATAAATCCATAGCCAAAACTTGCTTTTGTTTTTGTTAGTGGGGGGGAGGATTAGAACTCTTGTCAGGTTTACTGCCATTGTTTACTGGCATTGTTTACTGCCATTGGAGGCGCCTTTCGAGAGGCTCCTTCACTTCCTGTCTGGTAAAAAAAGTTGTCCCCAGGACAGGAAGTGCGGTAAAATCTCTCTAGCAGAAACATAGATACAAGTGAAAATGCTTTATTTAAAGTTAAGTAGGTGAAAGATACGCTGTCAGATTTTTATTGTTTTCTGTTTCAGATCTTCCTTAACCACTTCAATACCGGGCATTTTCACCCCCTTCCTGCCCAGGCCAATTTTCAGCTTTCAGCACTCTCACGCTTTGAATGACAATTGCACGGTTGCGCGACCTGGCTCCCAAACAAAATTGACATCCTTTTTTTCCCACAAATAGAGCTTTCTTTTGGTGGTATTTGGTCATCCCTGCGGTTTTTATTTTTTGCGCTATAAACAAAAAATGACTGACAATTTTGAAAAAAACACAATATTTTACTTTTTGCTATAATAAATATCCCAATTTTTTTTTAAAAAAAAAATTTTTCTCAGTTTAGGCCGATATGTATTCTACATATTTTTGGTAAAAAAAATCTCAATAAGCGTATAGTGATTGGTTTGCGCAAAAGTTATAGAGCCTACAACATAGTGGATTTTTTTTTTTTTTTACTAGTAAAGGCGGTTATCTGCGATTTTTGTCAGAACTGCAATATTGCGGCGGACAGATCGGACACTTTTGACACTATTTTGGGACCATTCACATTTATACAGCGAACAGTGTTATAAATATGCACTGATTACTGTATAAATGTGACTGGCAGGGAAGGGGTTAACACTAGGGGGCGCTCAAGGGGTTAAATGTGTTCCCTGGGAGTGATTCTTACTGTGGGGGGAGGGGACAGACTGGGGGAGGGGACCAATCAGTGTCCCTATGTACAAGGGACACACCATCGGTCTCCTCTCCCTGACAGGACGTGGATCTCTGTGTTTACACACAGAGATCCACATCCCTGGCTCTGTAACCACCGATCGCGGGTTCGTGGCGGACATCGCGGCCGCCAGGCACGCGCATCGGCACCCGCGTGACGTGGTAGGCACGGATTTTCCCCGATGCGTGCCCGCAACGGCGTGCAGGGAACTTGTAAACAGAAGGACGTCCAGGGACGTCCTCCAGGCAATTGTCTATAGCGCGGGTGCAAAGTGGTTAAAGTTATTGTAAGCTTTCGTTTTTTTATTTATTTAAAATAACAAACATGTCATACTTACCTCCACTGTGCTGCTATCAATCTATCCAATCAAGAGCCAGGATTCCGTGCAGAGAGGGACAGCGTGTCTCCGCCGAGGGAAATACAGGGCTCAGGTAAGTAAAATGGGGGAGCCGGTCACTGCCAGAAGTTTTTTCACCTTAATGCATGGGATGCATTAAGATGAAAAAACACAAGGGTTTACAACCCCTTTAAATTGGTTGTAAAGCCTTAAAGTGATTGTAAATGCTCATTATTATTATTATACAGGATTTATATAGCGCCGACAGTTTGCGCAAGGCGCTTTACAACATTAGGGCAGACAGTACAATTACAATACAATTCAATACAGGGGGAATCAGAGAGCCCTGCTCGTTAGAGATTACAATCTCATTTTTTTCCCTATAAAAATAACAAACATGTTATACTTACCTGCTCTGTTGCAGTGGATTTGCACAGAGCAGCCTGGATCCTCCTCTTCTTGGGTCCCTCTCTTCTGCTCCTGGCCCCTCCCTCCTGTTCAGTGCCCCCACAGCAAGCAGCTTGCTATGGGGGCACGCAAGCTGAGTCACAGCTCTGTGTCCATTCAAAAAGGGAGCCCCGACCCGGCCCCGCTCCCTCTCTCCCCTGATTAGTTAGCTGACTTTGATTGACAGCAGCAGAGCCAATGGCCCTGCTGCTGTGTCCAAGCCAATCAGGAAGGAGAATCTCGGACGGCTGAAACACTTATGGACATCTTTGGACAGAGAGGGACCTCAGCTAAGTGTTAGGGGCGTCAGGTGGGGCTGCTGCATACAGAAGGCTTTTTATCCTAATGCATAGAATGCATTAAGGTGAAAAACCTTTAGTGCTGCAGACCCCCCCTTTTTTTCCTACCTGAGCCCGATCCGATCCAGCAATGAGCACAAGCACAGTGGCTCCAGCCGCTGTCGCTCTCCTCATTCAACAGATTGATAGCAGCAGGAGCCATTGGTTCTCGCTGCTGTCAATCAAAAGCTGTGACACGGGAGCGGGGAGTGAGGCCGAGTCCTGCTGTCTGTGTCAATGGACGCAGAAGCGGGACTCGGGAGTGAGTCTGCACGGGTGCCCCCATGGAAAGCAGCTTTCTGTGGGGGCACCTGATGAAGAGAAGGGGCCTGGAGCACCGGCAGGGGATCCAAGAAGAGGATCTGGGCTGCTCCGTTCAAAACCATTGCACATAGCAGGTAAGTATAGTATAGTATATACTTTAACTTACTGTCTGGGAAAATCTTGTCCTCAAAACAGAAAATGATAAAAATCTCTTTAGCAGATAAAAGTCAAACCTGACAGGGGTTCCAGTCTTTCCCCATTCTATCTAAAACAGTGTTTCTCAAACTTTTTTGTCTTGCGGCGCACCAAAAGATCTAAAAATTTTCACGGCACACCTGAAAAGATTTAAAAAATTTTATGGTAAAGAGCTAATTTATTTTTACATATATATTTCATTTTAAATTTAATGTGAAGGATGTGCTCAAATCAGATTGAAGCGATTGGAATCTTCTTTGTACTTTCCCTTGCTTCCTTGCTTTTCATTTATCAGTTTCTCTTTCAGAGTTCCAGACTTCATTAAGTATTTCTCCATTGCTAAACAATGAACAAACTTTTATTTATTAGCATCAAAGTTGGAGTGGAACGGTCTCTATTTTTATAACATAATTCGAGCGATCGAGTTCTCCCGAGATCTCGCACAAGTCTCGCGTTACAAAAGGAACCAATGAATGACAGACTGACAGAGATTGCGTTTTTACTTTTTAAACTTTTGCGACATTGATGTACCATTTCATTTTTCGATATGTTTAAGGTTTTCAAAACGCTAGCAATTTAAAATATTTTTTCAAAACTCCCACGGCACACCTGCAAATCTAATGCGGCAAACTAGTGTGCCACGGCACAGAATTTGAGAGTCACTGATCTAAAACCAAAAAGAAAAAGTTTTTGGTACGCGATTTTTAATTTTTTTATTTTAAGTCAGCAGCTACAAACACTGTAGCTGCTGACTTTTAATAAGGACACTTACCTGTCCTACTTGCCCGCGATGTGCGGCTTCACTGCCCGTTTCCTACTGCGCATGCGCGAGTCTCGCAGTGTCTTCTGAATGGGCCGGCTGCTTTCTGGGATACACACAGTTCCCAGAAGGCAGCGTGCCCCATTCACCAGAAGACACCGCGAGTAGGACGAGGAAGAAGACCAGCCACGGACGATGAAGGGGCAGTTTAGGGACTTCCGCATAGCAACCGCTATTTCTGGTAAGTAAAAAAAAAAAGTTTTTTTCTATTTTTTTTTCTATTTTTGATAAAAAAAAAATTCAGGATGGAACTTCACTTTAATTAAAATCAGGCTGCTTTCCTGTGTGGATAATGTTTACTGAGTCTGGTAACAATATACAAAAACTCTTCAGGGCACAGAATTTACCACCCATAAGACAAGCAGCACACCATATTGAATCAGTTAATTGTGCCCCTCTTGCTATCTGTCTTCCCTTTCTTGGACTAATCTTCTCCTCCAATCTTTCATGTGGGGGCTTTATGTAGTATGGTTTGCTCCTCTCTAGTTAGGTCAGTTGGGAAGGTATGAGGTCTCCATGGAGGAAGGATATTTTGCTACACACAGCCCACAGCTAGTGCACCTGTTGCTGATAGAGTGGGGGAACCAGCAGGCCCTGTCCTTGATGTATGGTAAGATGATCCACATTGCCTAGTTACAAGAAAAAAAGTTATGCTGGCTTCCATGGCAGTAAATGTTACACACAAGCATCATTTTCTGACCTGTCAGACAGGTTCCTGCTAGAACTGAACTCAACTGTACATCATGTGCAACTGTTTACTTGTAACCAACCTAGCTGTCACCTCTTGCCCTCTATCACAATATCATAAGTAGTGGTGTGTATACTTATATGAACCATGTCACACCACATATCAAGAGGAATGTTCTTGCTGGTTTAGAAAACCATTGTTGACGTCAAACACCCACTCAGGTATAGGAATTTAATAAATGGATCAAGAAACTCATCTGGATGAAGAACTCACCCACTAAAAGTCTACCTAAAGCCCCGTACACACGGTCGGACTTCTATCGGACTTTTCCGTGGTTTTTTGTCTGAACGGAGTTGGTCGGGAACACCCATAGCATACACACGCTCTGACTTTTCTGCAAACTTTCCCAAAACTTTTTGCAACATCACGTGGTTTTTCTGCTCTTTTCTGCTCTTTACCGCCACCCTTTGGTCAACTTCTGCTATTGTTGGTTGATTTTAACATTAGTTGTTTTGTCCATCGGACAGAAGTCCTATGGTTTTCTCTGTACACACGGTCGGACTTTGCTCGATCTGACTTTTGTTGGGCAAAAGTTTGTCCGTTTGCAGACCCAACTTTTGTCCGATGAAAACAAGAAAAAAGCAAAAAAAGTTTGTCCGATGAGGCGTACACACGGTCGGATTGTTGGTCCAACTTGCTCAAAATGAAGTTTGTTGGCCAAAAGTCCGACCATGTGTACGGGGCTTAACTGTAAAGCCTCGTACACACGATTGGATATCCTATGGATTCTGATCCGATGGTTTTGTCCATCCGAAATCCGATGAAGCTGACTTCCATCAGTCTTGCCTACACACAATCAGTCAAAAAACCGACCGTTCCAAACGCGGTGACATAAAACACTCAGATGAGCCGCGAAAAATGAAGTTCAATGCTTCTGAGCATGCGTAGACTTGATTCTGAGCATGCGTGGGTTTTTTATCCGATGGACTTGCCCATAGACGATCGGAAAAATTTAAAACAAGTTCTATTTTTTAAAACCGATGGAAAAAAGACCGATGGGTCCCATACACGATCGGTTTGTCTGATGAAAACAATCCATCGGACGGTTTTCATCGGTAAAACCGATCGTGTGTACGAGGCTTTAGAGAATCTGAACCTAGGGTTGTCACCTCTTCCCTTTAAACTACGGTGACCAGACATCCCTGGTTTCCGGGGACAGTCCCCGGATTGAGGACACTGTCCCCGGACCAAGTCTGTCCCTGGTTTTGTCCCCGGATTGGATTTGAACAGGTGCTGGGGTAATTTCAAAGACAGTCAGTGCAGAATTTAAAAAACAAATTCTGAATTACACACCCCCGCTCGACCGCACCTACTAGCTTAGGGGGGTGTATTTTTTCCATTATCTGTGCCCCTTTCTGATGATCATGTGCTGGTCGGAGCAGAGAAATATTTCTTCAGTTTCGGGTGCATGCCCATTCGCATGTCCTTCTGCCTTGGCTCAAGTCCCGGCCAGCCACCTGCCTATCTCCTTGCCTTCCCTGGTGAAGTGATCTTCCTCCACTCCCCACCGAGTAGTAGCCGGGGCCTGGAGAGTAAAGCCCTGTACACACGATCGGATTTCCTATGGATTTTAAACCAATGGATTTTTCCATCAGAAATCCGATGAAGCTGACTTCCATCAGTCTTCTGAGCATGCGTCAACTTGATTCTGAGTATGCGTGGGTTTTTTATCCGATGGAGTTCCCCACAGACGATAGTAATTTGCTATAGTTTTTTTTTCTCCCATCGAATAAATTTAAAACATGTTCTATTTTTTAACACCAATGGAAAAATGACAAATGGGGCCCACACACGATCGGTTTGTCCGATGAAAAAAGTCCATCGGACTGTTTTCATTGGTAAAACCGATTGTGTGTACAGGGCTTAAGACTTGACAGGCTATGAGGCGGAGGGCAGAGAGTCGCTGATTGACGCCATTACTAGTAAAAAAATAAAATATGTCCCTGGATTTCATTTAAAAAATCTGGTCACCCTACTTTAAACCCAAAGACATCATAATTACACAGATTCTGTGGCTGATTAAGGTGAAAATTTTACACACGTGGTGCCTTAGGCCCCTTTCACACGGGCGGATAGAATTCAGCTTTTAGCTGCGGATAGATCTCAAGTTATCTACCACAGCTAAACTCACACAATGCTTTCCTTTGTCCCCATTCACACACTGCGTTTAGCAACAGTTTCCTTGTCAAAGTATTTTATTGGACATATATATTAGTCACATACAGATCATATGTAATACATGTTGTTGATATCTGTCCAATTATTACAAATATAGAAAAATAACAAATAATAGGGTCTACAGAATATATCCTAATGAAAATTATAAGGACTTAAATGAGATAGAAAGTAAATAAATCCTTGTACTAATATATTCAAGACTGTAGTTGAAAGAAATATTTAACATATTAATTATAAATTGATCTGTATCTTCGAAAAAAGTAATGTAGAGTAATGTAGCTTCAATAAGGTGCGTTATGAAGTAAGAATAATAGAGAAAAGAAAAGAGAAAATTAAGTAAAGATATCAAAATAAAATAGGGTAAAATAAAATTAGATAGATAATATAAAATAAAATAGATGGAATAGAATAGTAGGAAAGCAGAGGGGGGGGGGGGGAGTGTAGGAGTCCACCTGAATGGCCTGAATGAATCGGTCCGCGGCTTGAGGGTTTAAGTAAAACACAGTGTTCACTATATTGAGCAGGGTAGCTCCCAAGCTTCAGAAATTTGGTTTAGTAGCTAGTTTAACCGATTGAGTCCTCCAGCTACCATGGCATGAGAATCGAGTTGTCACTAATAGAAGGTAGGTGAAATCTAATCCAAGGATCCCAGATCTTTTCAAAGATTGGAATTTGATTTCTTTCTATAGCTAACATCTTGGCGTGAGACATAAAGTCATTTACTCTATTTATGGTCTCGGATATCTCCAATTTAGGGGTCTTCCATGCCTTTGCTATTGTTTGCTTTGCTGCTGTAAGAAATTGAATGAGGAGTTTGAATTGTTTATGTGTAATAAGATCAGGTTTTAGATTGAGCAAGGCTGTGGCTGGGTCTGGTTGCACAGTGAAACCAAATATCTTGGAGGCAGTTTCAAATATCTGTTCCCAAAATAATTGCACCAACGGGCAGGACCACCAAATGTGTAAGTGGGTGCCCGGATCTGGGCAACCCCGAAAGCATAGGCCTGTTTGGTTTGGTGTGAATTTGGCCAATCTGGAGGGAACGAGGTACCAATGAGACAAAACTTTGTAATTGGTTTCAACCGCCAGGATATTTGGTGAAGAAGATTTTGTTACAGACCATATTTTGGACCAATCATTCATATTGAATGTTCTCTTCAGGTCCTCCTCCCATTTACGTGCATAAGGTGGTTTATCTAAACCGGGATAAGTGGAAATGTGGGAGTATATAGAAGATATAATGCCTCTTAAGTGAGGATCTTTCATGCATGTAGATTCAAAAATCGTAAGTTGGGTTAAGGAGACATCTGTATTTAGCAAAGGTGCGTAAAAGTTTTTAATTTGGAGGTATCTGAAAAGTTCCGAGTTCGGTAGGTTGTAGGTGTCACAGAGTATAGGAAATGTATGGAAGGATGAAGGAGAAGTTAAGTTACTAAGCCGTGTAATATTTAATGAATTCCAGACCTTAAATGATTTAGGAGAGACCCATGCTGTGTAGAAAGCAGGGTTTTTCAGGAATGACAAGAGAGGATTGTGAGAAGATTGTAACTGATGTTTAACTCTAAGTTTGTCCCATATAGATAAAAAGTATTTAGTAATGGGGTTACGTAGGGTTTTCCGTTCCTTAGGTAGGAGCCATAATAGATTGGAAATAGAAAGAGGGTCACATTCTGCCGCTTCTATCATTACCCATAGGGGTATTTCATATGTAGCATGATATTTAGTGAGGCTAGCAATGTGTGCGGCTCTATAATAGTTAGCGAAGTTCGGAAACCCAAAGCCTCCTTTGAGTTTTGGTAAGTGTAGTGTATGAAGCGATACACAGGTTTTTTTGGAGCCCCAGACAAATGTTGATGTTCGTCTTTGGAGAATTCTAAGATAATAAGGTGGGATAGGGATCGGTAAGACTCTAAATAAGTACAGTAGTTTTGGAAGGATTGTCATTTTGATTGCATTCATTTTACCTATCCATGAAATTGGGAGATGTGACCATTGTTGTAAAAGTGTTGTTATTTGTTTGAGGAGTGGGGGATAGTTTGTTAGCAACAGTTTCAATACATTGGGTTTGGTGCGGATAGAAAAAATGTATTTGACTGCGTCCAGGACCGATCTATTGCAGCTATCTGCAGCTATCTGCAGGTATTCACAGTGTACTATTTCACCTGCAGATAGCAGCGGCAACAAGGAAAGAAAAACAACAGAAAGCAATAGAACAGTGGAACAGAAATGGCAAGAATGTTCCAACACGGCTAAACGCAGCCGCACGTAAACGCACATAAACGCAGCTAATCGCAATGTACAACTGCAAGTGAACGCTGTGCCAGGATTCTCCGAATTTCAAAATAACAAAACATGCTTTTGACTGCGGCAGAACAGCCGCCCGTGTGAAAGGGGCCTTATTTGCATTAACTCAGCCTCAGAACCTGTGTAATTCATATGTGTTCGGGTTTAAAGGGATGAGGTGGCAACCATACTGTATCAACACTCACCAGAGCCTGGATGACACCAGCCACGTTGCACCACAACTAGTATGAAGCTGTGGATAGAGAATGATAGCTTCCATTAAATGTTTTTTTGATAGCTGATGTGACAACACTGGACAAAAAAATTGATTTTGCTCCCTGAACACGTTTGAGTTTCCCCTTTAGATTTCTGGCTGCTAATCAATAAAATAACATGTTATTTACCCAAAGGTGTGTGCAGGCTGCATTAGGGTGTGCACATGACATGACTCGCCCAGATGCCTGGACCTGCAGCTGGCTCAGGCTCTGAGAGCCTGAGCCAGCCACTCCTGCCATCTCCACAGCATGGTGCTCCAGTGAGTACTGGAGGGGCAGAGCAGAGAGCCGGTGACTAATATTCACCACTCTCTGCTTACTGAAAACCAAGAACCAAGCGGTCAGTGGTGTTAGATCGCTTGGTTCTCAATCATAGAGGCAGCAGGGTAGAGATGCAGCAACACCTAGGTGAGCATGTACATTTCTTTTTCAAGACCCATACTTCTCTCTTAAAGTGGATGTAAACCCTCCATACACCCAGTGAAGTGAACAGCCTCAGATGATACACAGGAATTAAGCAAATCTCCCTACATAGGTTTTACATGTATATCTGCTGTCTTCACATTTATATACTGTTTAGCATAGGTGTGCGCAGCCTATTGCATTAGGGTGTGCACTCCAAAGCTCAAACACATGGTAGCGATCACTTACTGTCTTCATTCACAAAGGGAAGGGGCCAGTAAATTATATATTTACCGGCCCCTTCCCCCACTCCTTTTAAAACTTCCCCAGTGTGTGCCAGCAGCAGCAGCCTTTGGGAGAGAAGAGGAAGGAAGCCGGGAGTGCAGGGGCAATTTGCACTGCACAAGGTGATTAGGGTGTGCCCAGGCACACCTGGCACACCCTGTGCGCACGCCTATGCTGTTTAGAAAGTTCAGATTGTGTTAGGAAATGTTCTCTTCCTGTTTAACACAGAGTGTTATTTCTGGACATACAGCCAAGATAGCTAAAATTACTGATTGGAGGAAAGGCACACACCCCTTCTCTACAAAGTCAGAGACTCTCAGAGGTGTTTTGTAACAGGGCCAGATCCCTGCTAATCTAGTTATAGCAACCTCCCCAGACAGAAATTTCAGGCTGCTTTTATCTGATGTGTCTGAGAATTGTTCAGGAGTTATCAGGCTGATAACAGAGGAACGGTTCAGGGGAGAGCTACAGGACTTGGTTCTTTGAAGAGAGATAACATAACACTGCAGATATATGTGCCCAGCTCAAATTTCATGAATTGGGCTTACCTCCACTTTAAGCCTCAAGGTTGTCTTATTACACAATGACAGTGTACACCCGTTAATATCGGTTGGCTATGCTTCACACATAAAATAAAACTGCTAAAACATGAACTGTTGTTAAAGCACGGCCAGTACACCAAGTACAACAAGAATATCTGTGGAGATCAAAAAGTAGTAGCTCGGCTGCTTGGATTGTAGCTCAGATTTATCAAGTACTGTTGTTATATATGTAAATGGGACAGCCATGCAAGATAATTGCATTACATAAAAAAGAAATAGCCACTCTAATAGAATTTGGTTCCATGGGCAGAAAAAATGTGGCACATGAATCACTTGTTTATCCGACAAAGATATTTTTACCTCTACTTCACATAAAAGTCAGACTAAATAAAAATGTTGTGAAAGTGAAAGGAAGGTGAAAGTTTTTGTTATTTGAGACGTTTCCAAGAATAACTGATGCAAAGATTAATGCCTGCCATACACAGTTCGGACCTCGGTTGGTTCAGCAGGAACCAGCCGAGATTCAAACCGTTAATGGGCAGACTGAATGCACCAAGTTGATCGATCGATAGATCAACTTGGGTACAACCAGCCTGCTGGATACTTTTACGATTATCGCTAGCTGCTACTATAGTCAGCAGGAGGGATTCCCCTGTCAGCACTGTCTGTGTTGATGGGGGAATCGTGTGGATTTCACAGGTTGCAGGAAAGAAATTAGTCCAAAGATCAGATAGGTCATCAATGACAAGCGGTTTGAAGATCTGTTAGTAGGGCCCCAGAGAAAATCGCCTGGAAAGCATTCAAGGATATTGTTGACAGTTTTCTTGGCAGTTACAAAGCACCAAATTATATTCATCTGGTTGACAAGCTGTTTACAGGATACAAGACCATGAAGTGCAACATGTCACTGAAGATTTATTTTCTGCATTCACATTTGGACTCATAGGTCTGCACAGCCTATTGCATTAGGGTGTGCCTCCCAAAGCTCATGCGTGTGTGTAAATATATATATACACACACACAAACACACGCACACACAAATTTTTGTAAACAAACATTTTAAGATGTATTAAAACATGGACGGTGTCAGTAGAGCAGCTGACTTGTAACTAGAGCAGTGGACCTTGTCAGTAGATCAGTGGACTTGTAAGTAGAGCAGTGGACCTGGTCAGTAGATCAGTGGACTTGTAAGTAGAGCAGTGGACCTGGTCAGTAGAGCAGTGGACTTGTAAGTAGAGAAGTGAACCTTGTCAGTAGAGCAGTGGACTTGTAAGTAGAGCCGCGGACCTTGTCAGTAGAGCAGTGGACTTGTAAGTAGAGCAGTGGACCTTGTCAGTAGAGCAGGGGACTTGTAAGTAGAGCAGTGGACCTTGTCAGTAGAGCAGTGGACTTGTAAGTAGAGCAGTGGACCTTGTCAGTAGAGCAGTGGACTTGTAAGTAGGGAAGTGAACCTTGTCAGTAGAGCAGTGGACTTGTAAGTAGAGCAGTGGACCTTGTCAGTAGAGCAGTGGACTTGTAAGTAGAGCAGTGGACCTTGTCAGTAGAGCAGGGGACTTGTAAGTAGTGCAGTGGACCTTGTCAATAGAGCAATGGACCTTGTCAGTAGAGCAGTGGACTTGTAAGTAGAGCAGTGGACCTTGTCAGTAGAGCAGTGGACCTTGTCAGTAGAGCAGTGGACTTGTTAGTAGAGCAGTGGACCTTGTCAGTAGAACAATGGATTTGTAAGTAGAGCAGTGGACCTTGTCAGTAGAGCAGTGGACCTTGTCAGTAGAGCAGCGAACTTGTAAGTAGAGCAGTGGACCTTGTCAGTAGAGCAGTGGACTTTGTCAGTAGAGAAGTGGACCTTTTCAGTAGAGCAGTGGACTTGTAAGTAGAGCAGTGGACCTTGTCAGTAGAGCAGTGGACTTGTAAGTAGAGCAGTGGACCTTGTCAGTAGAGCAGTGGACCTTGTCAGTAGAGCAGTGGACCTTGTCAGTAGAGCAGTGGGCTTGTAAGTAGAGCAGTGGACCTTGTCAGTAGAGCAGTGGACCTTGTCAGTAGAGCAGTGGACCTTGTCAGTAGAGCAGTGGACTTGTAAGTAGAGCAGTGGACCTTGTCAGTAGAGCAGTGGACTTGTAAGTAGAGCAGTGGACCTTGTCAGTAGAGCAGGGGACTTTGTCAGTAGAGCAGGGGACTTTGTCACTAGGGCAGTGGACTTTGTCACTAGGGCAGTGGACTTTTTCACTAGGGCAGAGGACGGTGTGATTAGGGTGTGCCCAGGCACAACCAGAACACTCTTTGCGCACGCCTATGATTGGACTTATTTCACGAACATCTATGCGCAGTCAGTGACAGACATGGTGAAAAGTTTCATCAAGACATTGCCACAATAGAAAAACAGTATCAGGGCAACTGGAATTCCTCATGTTGGCTGACTATTGTTAGACACTGGAGTGAGATGCACTTGACGCTGACTACAAAGGAAAATCAGCAGCAAAACACTTTTAGCCCTGTTGAACTCATGAAGTGTGTCAAAAATATTATACGATTAAATACATTATAGTCATTAAAAGTTTAGGTAATATTTATCAATATTCCTACGTGATACATTTATTCCGAAATTATATTTGTGTTCAGGCATGAAAAGTTTCCCAGTCGCCGCACACCATGCATTTATCGTGAGAGTAATAGCAGCCTCAAATGACTTAGTCTGAGCCACGCCCCCAACACATTTTGCCCTACCCCACTCCTGGGGCTTAATTATATTTGTGTTCAGTTTGAAAGGGCTCCTATCATATTCACCAAAAGTTTTCCAGGAAGCAAAACTTTTGAAAAAAATTGTTGTCCAGTGTTACCTTTGGGACCCATCCACACCATTTGCATTGGGTTGCGCTGGACAGCTTTGTCCATTGCAGTCCCAAAGAAAAGGCAGTTGTCTTGTTTGCTATAGTGAATAAAAGCAAACAAAATGTCACTTGTGACATTTCAATAAAGTGCAAATAAAGAAAAAGAATAAACAGAGTGATGCACCAGAATCAGTGCATTGGCACTGATTCTCCCAATGCACAGACCAGGTGAGGTGGCTTAGTACAATGTTAAAGGAAACAAGAAAACTTGTCATTTTTTTAGGCTGTAGGCTCCCTAAGCAGAGCCCTCCTAACCATCTTGTATCATATTGTATTGTAACTGTTCTGCCTTCCTTTTAAATTGTAAACTGGCGGCACTAAATAAATCCAGTATCTGAATATTAAAGACATGATAGATATATGTATGTAACCATTGTGAATGCTTCAGCTTCAATGTTGTCTGAGTCACCAACTTGCAGCAATTACAAAGATATTAGGACTGATTTAATGTGTAGGGATGAGCCGAACACCCCCCGGTTCGGTTCGCACCAGAACCTGCGAACGGACTGAAAGTTCGCGCAAACGTTAGAACCCTATTAAAGTCTATGGGTCTCGAACGTTCTAAATCAAAAGTGCTAATTATAAAGGCTGATATGTAAGTTATTGTCCTAAAAAGGGATTAGGGACCCGGGTACTGCCCGAGGGGACATGTATCAATGCAAAAAAAAGTTTTAAAACGGCTGTTTTTTCGGGAGCAGTGATTTTAACCCCTTCCATACCGGGCCATTGGGAAATGACGCCGGCAGGAACCCTCTCTCCCTCCTGGTGGACGTCATATGACGTCCTCCGCTTTGAGGGGGGATATCTGAATGATGCCTGCAGCTAGAGGCATCATTCAGATATCCTTGTTTAGAGCCGGCGATCCTGCGCACCATAAGAATGATCATAGCGGCGATTCCACCACTTGTTCGTTCTTATAGGCGGCGGGAGGGGACATCTCCCCCCTCCCGCCGCCATCCGGTGCTTCTCCGGGCTCTCCCGTGCGATCGGGGACCCGGAGAGAATCGTCTGCGCCGTTGGTGGGTCACGTGATGAGCATAGAGATGACTGGTGACCAGATGGTCACCAGTCATCTCTATGATCGTCGGAGGCCCGGGCGCGATGTGATGACGTCACGCCCGGGTCCTCAAATGTAAACAAAGCCGCCATTGCGGCTGTAAGTATGAGATCAGTGAGATCAAATAAAAAAAACAAGTAAAATAAAAAAAAATATATATATTTTTTTTAAAACGCCCATCCCCAATAGCTCGCGCTTAGAAGCGAACACACACGTAAGTCCCGCCCGCATATGTAAACGCTGTTCAAACCACATATGTGAGGTATCGCCGCGCGCGTTAGAGCATGTGCAACAATTCTTGCACTAGACCTCCTCTGTAACTCTAAACTGGTAACCTGTAAAAATTTTCAAAGCGTCGCCTATGGAGATTTTTAAGTACTGAAGTTTGGCGCCATTCCATGAGTGTGCGCAATTTTAAAGCGTGACATGTTAGGTATCTTTTTACTAGGCGTAACATCATCTTTCATATTTTACAAAAAAATTGGGCTAACTTTACTGTTTTATTATTTTTTATTTCATGAAACCATTTTTTTCCCCAAAAAAAGGCGTTTGAAAAATTATTGCGCAAATACCGTGCAAGATAAAAAGTTGCAACGACCGTCATTTTATTCCCTAGGGTGTCCGCTAAAAAAAACATATATAATGTTTGGGGGTTCTGAGTAATTTTCTGGCAAAAGAATGATGATTTGTACATGTAGGAGAGAAGTGCTAGAATAGGCCAGTATGGAAGTGGTATAAAAAGCCCTGTATGGAAGTGGTTAATGATGCATAAAGTGAAAAAAAAAAAGTGAAATATTCCTTTAAATATCGTACCTGGGGGGTGTCTAAAGTATGCCTGTGAAGTGCCACGTGTTTCCCGTGTTTAGAACTGTCCCTGCACAAAATTTAATTTCTAAAGGAAAAAAAGCCATTTAAAACTGCTTGCGGCTTTAATGTAAAGTCTGGTCCCGGCAATATGGATGAAAATCTTTGATAAAAATGGCATGGGTACCCCCCCCCCCCCCCAGCCCATTACCAGCCTCTTTGGGTCTTGTATGAATATTAAGGGGAACCCCGCACCCAAATGAAAAAAAGGAAAGGCGTGGGGCCCCCAGGCCCTATATACTCTGAACAGCAGTTTACAGGCGGTGCAAACAAGACAGGGACTGTAGGTTTGTTGTTACGTAGAATCTGTTTGTAATTTTGAACTCCCTGCCTGTGGTATTAGTATGAGAACACCAGCAATTGTATTGAGGTAAGCTTTAGGTGCACACTGTGCAAAGGACACTAAAGCTAAATACTGCAGCTCCCTGCCTGTATTTGTATCAGAACACCAGCAATTGTATTTAGGTAAGCTTTTGGTGCACACTGTGCAAAGGACACTAAAGCAAAATACTGCAGCTCCCTGCCTGTATTTGTATCAGAACACCAGCAATTGTATTGAGGTAAGCTTTTGGTGCACACTGTGCAAAGGACGCTAAAGCAAAATACTGCTGCTCCGTGCCTGTATTTGTATCAGAACACCAGCAATTGTATTGAGGTAAGCTTTTGGTGCACACTGTGCAAAGGACACTAAAGCTTAATACTGCAGCTCCCTGCTTGTATTTGTATCAGAACACCAGCAATTGTATTCAGGTAAGCTTTTGGTGCACACTGTGCAAAGGACACAGTACACCAAGTGAAACACTGCAGCTAGCACAATCACCTGCCTGCCTGTCAGTATAGAGAATAACAGGAACGGATCTATCTAAACTCAATACAGTGTATAAATATATATACAACACCTAGGATGCATATATATCCTCTACACACTGTAACAGCAGCTAACTGACTCGCCTGCCTTCTCTATCTAACTCAAATCAAATTACACTGTCTCTCTCTCTCTCTGTCTCTTTCCTTTAACCAATGCCAACACACTACACAAGGCCGCCAAGCCAGCAGCCTTATATAGTGTGGGGCGTGTACCTACTCCTCTGAGCCATGATTGGCCAAAGCCACCCTGGCTTTGGCCAATTACGGCTCTCTGTACCTACGGCGCTGTGATTGGCCAAGCATGCGGGTCATAGTGCATGCTTGGCTAATCATCAGCCAGCAATGTACTGTGATGCCGCAGTGAATTATGGGCCGTGACGCACCACTCGAATTTGGCGCGAACGGCCCATAATGTTCGAAATTCGATGAACAGCGGATGTTCGAGCCGAACATGGGTTCGACTCGAACTCGAAGCTCATCCCTAGTAGGGATAAATAAAGACTGCTCTCTTAAGCCATAGATGGTTCAAATCATTTATATACGGTTCAAATCCATGCCCATACATGGTTAAAATCTCAGCCTGTCCCTGCTGAACCGTCCCAGATTCAAACCATGTATGGGCATGGATTTTACATGCGATTAATACTAGCAGCTATTATAGCTGTTAGCAATAATCACTGTGTTCTCCCGGCGGGGACGGCTCCCCTACCCCACCGCCGCGATAACACAATGACTCCGCGGGAGGGATTGCAGGGAAGAAAATTGCTCCATCTATGGTCGGCTTTAGCAAAGTAAACGTTTATGAGTAGGGTTGCACTGATGTCGATATTTGAACAGCAAGTACGAGTACCAATACCTTTGCAGTGTGATTTGAGCCTACACAAAATAAATAGGCTCAAATCGCACTGCAAAGAATCGCATGCAATTTGAACAGGAATGATGTGTGATTCCTGTCGGAAACGTATGCAGTTTTCTGCACCGCTCATGTGTGAGCCAAGGCTGATGTCGGGACTAGACATCATTAGATTAGACAGTAAAAAGTGCCTGCACTGTATAGTTCCCATAAAGCACACCACATTGCACAAAAGTGCATTACCATGTGTTACGTTGTGCTGCAACACAGGTGAGTTGTGGAGGTGTTTTGATGTGCCATCCAAAATGCTCATCAATGTACGTAAGCTGCCATGCATGGTGGGTTTGCACATGGTGCTGCAACTCATAGGTGTGAAGCCAGTCCACTTGACGCCAAATAACGCAGCTGTATGCCATAACCTTCTATGAGCTAGGACAGTGGTCTCCAAACTGCTCGGGGGCCAAATGTGGCCCTTCGCTTGCCTTTATCCGGTCCTTGGAGCACTATTCCTCTTACTGACACCAACAATGGAGGGATATTTCTTGCAACTAACACCAACAATGGGTCACTATTCCTCCCACTGATACCAATTATGGGCACCCTTCCACCCACTGACACAATGATGGGGCACTATTCCCCCCCCCACTGACACCAACAACGGGGCACTATTTCTCCCATTAACACCACCAATAGGGGCATCCTGCCACTGATACCAATGATGGGACACAATTCCTATCACTGACACCAACGTGGGGCACTTTTCCTCCTACTAACACTAATGATGGGGCACTATTCTTCCCACTGACACTAACAATGACGCACTATTCTTCCCACTGATACCAATGATGGGACACTATTCCTCCCACTGACACCAAAGATGGGTTGCTATTCCCCCCCACTGACACAAACAATGGGGCACTATTCCTCCCACTAAAACCACCAATAGAGGCACTAATCCTCCCACTGACACCAATGATGGGGCACTTTTCCTCCTACTAACACCAATGATGGGGCACAATTCTTCCCACTGACAGTAACGATGAGGCACTATTCTTCCCACTGATACCAATGATGGGGCACTATTCTTCCCACTGATACCAATGATGGGGCACTATTCCTCCCACTGACACAAATGATGGAGCACTATTCCTTCCACTGGCACCAACGATGGGGCACTATTCCTCCTACTAACACCAGTGATGGGGCACACTATTCTTGCCACTGACACCAATGATGGGGCACTATCCCCCCCCACTAACACCAACTATGGGGCATTATTCCTCCCACTAAAACCACCAATAGAGGGACTATCCCTCCCACTGACACCAACGATGGGCAGCTGTTCCTCCCACTGACACCAATGATGGGTCACTATTCCTTCCACTGACACCAATAAAATTAATTTAATTAATTTAACTAATAATATTTTTTTTTTAAAGTACCCCCGTCCATATGTAGGTCAGGCACGCATATGTAAACGGTGTTCGCACCACACATGTAAGGTACCACCGCAAACGTTATGGCGAGAGCAATAATTCTAGCGCCAGACCTCCTCTATAACTCTAAACTGGTAACCTGTAAAATAAGTGTCGCCTATGGAGATTTTTAAATGTCGTAGTTTGTTGCCATTTCACCAGTGCACGCAACTTTAAAGCATGACATGTTGGGTATCAATTTACTCTGCGTAACATCATCTTTTATAGCTTAACAAACATTGGGTTGTATACTGTGTTTTTTTTTATTTTTTTATTAAAGTGTATTTTTCCCCCAAAAAATTGCGTTTGAAAAACCACTGCGCAAATAATGTGTGACATACAAAATTGCATTGACCACCATTTTATTCCCTAGGGCCTCTGCTAAAAACAGATACAAGAATTGGGGGTTCTAGGTAATTTTCTAGCAAAAAAACTTACTAAAGGCAAATAAATATTGCAAAATAAAGTTGCACTCTCCAAGTGCAGTTGCTCCAGAGCTTAGAAAATTAGGTAAGGCTTCACTTTGCAAAGAATACCCAATCACGTGCAAGGGAAATAAAAAAAAAAAAAATTGCTTGCACATGATTGGATGATGGTACAGGCATACCCCACTTTTAAGTACACAATAGGGTTTATTTACTAAAGCTGGAAAGTGCAAAATCAGGCTCACTTATGCATAGAAACAAACGAGCTTCTAACCCCAGCTTGTTCAATTAAGCTTTGGTAATAAAACCTGGAATCTCATCAGTTTCTATGCAGAAGTGAGCCTGATTTTGCACTTTCCAGCTTTAGTAAATAAACCCCATTGTGTACTTAAAAGTGGGGTATGCCTGTAGTCAGTAGAGCTTCTGCTGATTTACTAAGCTCTGAAACAACTGCACTTACAGAGCACAACTGCATTTTGCAAAGTGCACAATCTAGTTGCCTTTAGTAAATCAACCCCAAAGTGTCAGAATATGCCTTGGTCTTCAAGTGGTTAACCTATCCAAAGGTATTAAATGGTGGTTAAAGACTGAGATTGCCAAGTTATCTTTTTTACGCCAGAGGGCGTACATGGACGTCCTTCTGTTCTTGCGCTGCCCGCGCTCCCAGAGGCGCGTGGGCCGTGCGCTCTGTGGTCACGAGTCCTTGGGACTGTCAGTGTGAAGAAAATAAGAAAGCTGTTAATCGGCTTCTGTTAGGGGGACATCAGTCCCCTTAGTGCCCACCAGTAGGGATGAACTCCGGCGTGTTCGCATTGAACACGTGCAGAGCCGGCCAGGAAGTCGGCACCGCGCTGCACTAATCACAGCCAGGGAGACATTTCCCGATCTCTGCAGCCGAGCATCGGGAAATGTCTCCCTGCCTATCATTAGCGCAGCGCGGTGCCGACACCCTGGCGGGCTCTGCACGTGTTCAATGCGAACACGCCGGAGCTCATCCCTACCCACCAGTGCTGCTAATCAGTGCCCTCCAGTGCTACTAATCATTGCCCACAAGTGCCATCTATCAGTGCCCATTAGTACTGCTAATCAGTGCCCACCACTGCCACCTATCACTGCCCATCAGTGCTGCCAATCAGTGCCTATCAGTACCCATCAGTACTCATTAGTGCCACCTATCAGTGCCCATAAGTGCCACACATCACTGCAGCCCCATCAGGGCCTCCCGATCAGTGCCCACCAGCACCGGCTCAACAGTGCACATCAGTGCTGCCTATCAGTGCCCATCAGTACCACCTATCAGTTTCCATCAGTGCAGCCTCATCAGCGCACACCAGTGAAGGAGAAAAATTACCTGTTTGCAAAATTTTATAACAAAATATGAAAAAGGATGTTTTTTTTTTTCACATTTTTTTTTTTTTTTGTTTAGCAAAAAATAAAAATACCCTGTAGTGATTAAATACTAACAAAAGAAACCTCTATTTGTATTAAATAAATAAATAAATAATTCATATGGGTACAGTGTTGGGGGCATGCTTTGGCCTTTTAAACTTATATGCTAAAGGACCATGTCAAATGAATGGTCTGCCTTAACACAATGCATGTTAAGTAACCCATGTTAACATGTAATGGGCTCCTAAAGCGCCCTAAGGTAGAGAAAAGGGACTGCACTATCACAACACATGGTAATCTTTATTAATAACCTATTTAGCAAGGGGCTCCTAAGGACCCTAAATGAGTGAAATTAATTTGCAGAGCCCAATAAAATTAATGTTCATTAGGCTTTGTGATTTAAGTGAAGTTTTATCCACTTTGAATACCCAATCCTGTGCAGGAAAATGAAAAATAAAATTAGATTGTTTACTTGCCGATTGGATGATAGAAGTGGACACAGCTTCACCTTATTTACTAAGGTCTCATTCAGATGTGTGGCAATTCTTTCAATCCTTTTGAAAAGTGATCCACTGTGGATCGCTTTTCAGAGGCTTGTCGACAGACAGCTGGGATGTGTCACCTCCTCACCACCTGTTTTAACCCTGAAAAGGTGAACCAACTACATGCGGTTTCAGGGCAGTTGTGGCGTGGTCCCATTCACTTCAAAGGCGGCAAGACTGCCTGCAAAATGTGATAAGGGATTCATTTTTTCTGCGCCATGTGCACAGTCCTGAATGGCTGCGTATCTTTCTTTAGGTCCAGCTGCTGGCTTTCTCACCCCTGGCTTCCCGAGGGAACCAGTCCTAAGGCTGGCCATACATTATACAACCTTCTTGTACAATTTTCCTTTTGATCTACCAAAGCAATATAATATGAGGTCAAATCTAAGTACTTTCAATTTTTATGCCATCAGGCAGGCCCTTTATTTGCCCAAGGCTGCCAGAGTGAACCAGCCCTAAGGCTGGCCATACATTATACAATTTTCTTGTATAGTTTTCCTTAAGATTTACCAAACCCATATAATATGAGGTCAAACCCAAGTACTTTCAATTTGGATGCAATCAGGCAGCCCTTGCACTACATAGTTAAAAGTGCACATAAAGGAAATTGAATAGAAAATTGTAGAATGCATGGCCAGCCTAAGGGTATACTTGCACATAATGTGCCTGAACACTAGACATGTGCACACTAAAATATTTTGTTTCGGAATTTCGGTTTCATACGAAAAAATTTAATTTGTTTTTATTTATTTTGTTTCGTTAAAAAATGCATTCGTACGAAAATCTGAATTAATTAAGGTCAAATTTGTCATTGAAGGCCTATGGTGTCTGTCGGATGTTCTAAGAAGATTCAACGAAGCAGCTAAACTGTACGATGCCGCAATCATTTATTTCCGGTTGAATTCTCCGCCCACAAGCTATAGTACAATTCTAATGTTGTTTGGCTAGTAATAATAATAATTATTAATTATTATTACTAGTCAAACAACATTGGAATACGTCTATAGCCTATGGGCAGAGCATTTGACCGTAAATGTCCGCTCGCGGCGATCGTATGTTTTTAGCTGCTTTGTCGAATCTTCATGTCTCTATAATGTCAAATTTTTTCTCTCTATATTTCTCTCTCTCTCTCTCTCTCTCTCTCTCTCTATATATATATATATATCGAATAATCTTGGACTAATAGAGTTGATAGATACAGATTGCTATGGTCATCGTCATGTCGGGTAATCTTGGACTAATAGAGTTGATAGACACAGATCGCTATGGTCATCGTCATGTCGAATCTTCGATCTATCTATATCAAACTGTTGTCGCAACGATACCAAAATATAATGGAAATGAAAAAAAAAACACGTTTTTTTATTTCGGATCTTTCGGATTTCAGATTCTGCACGTTCGTTATCGGTTTTTTAACCTCCCTGGCGGTATGATTCTGTCTGGAATTATGTACCAAAAGCGGTACAATTATTTTGCATGGAGATTTGGTGTTATGTATTGTAGGCCTGCAATTCTTAGTAATACTTACTTAAACCTGACCAAACAAGACTCTAGTAGACAGGGGAGGGCTGGCGGCCTCAGGCCTGGGGGGCAAGTCCAGTCAAGTGGCCCATTGAACCGCCGAATCAGCTCACCATCCATGGCCCACCTGGTTTTTCAATGCAGCCTCACCAGTGCCCATCATTGCAGCCTGATCACTGGGGCAGGTTACATGGGGTGTATGGGGGGGGGAGATGAGGGGTCAGCTAGGGGTGTCAGGGTCTCTCACCTCAGTGATCTCAGTTAGCAGGTCCTTGCATGCCACGGTTTCCTGGGGGGGTAACGCTCCTGATCTTGGGGTCAAGTTGCAGCCAGCGCCCAGCCCTGCGTCCCGACTCCCTGGCATGCCCTGCCTCTGCCTGCTTCCAAGAATCTGGTCCCAGGGAGTTGTAGTTTCCCCTGCGCTGCTGTGTTTTCCACCCACCAGAAGCTTGAGCGTGGACTACAACTCCCGGAATGCAACAGCTAGTGGTCGGCCGCCATGGCCAGGCCCCCGGCCCGACTTCCTAGACCAGAATAAAAAAGAAAATAGTAGCGGGCAGCGGCTGCCGGACATTTTGAACATAAGTTATGGTGGCCTGGGAGGCAATTTCCACCCTGCCCCTTAGCCCAGCCCTGCCCCCTAGCCCAGCCCTCCCCTGCTAGTAGACATCCCAGATGTCATAAATTTGAAACACAAAATCACGAATTATAATCTAATAAGTAATATAATTTTATTCAATAATGCAGAAGAAAATAATGACATTTGTCAAACAAAGAAAATTCAATAAACATCCTGAGTGTGATAAATTTTAAAGCGAGGAACTAGACAAAGTCCAACGTCACAATCTGGACAATGGTATCTTGTTTCTTTTCGGACTTTCTTTCCATTGCCATCTCTCTTTGAACAGCAGACCACGCACATCCTGGTAGGTGCTTCCTTTTTTGCGGTTGGGGGTATGTAGTCCAAAAAGTGACGACCAGTCAGGCGTTCTGGGTTCACAACGCCAACAGCACGTCGTCCGGGTCTGTTCACAGCTACTGATGGCGTCTGGTGGTTGACAAAAATCTGCTCAGCCACCTTCCAGATAAAGTCGGAATGAACAAGAGGCATGCCACTCTTTGCTTTGTATAGGATATACGCATTCCAAAGGCATTGTTCCAGAAGATACCTGAAAATCTTTTTATAATATTTTTTTGCTGTTTGCGCATAGCCGGGTAAAATGTCATTGCCTGATCGGCTCTGTCGACACCTCCCATTGTATTATTGTAGTCCATCACGACTTGCGCCTTCAGCAGATCTTTCCCACCTTTTGTGTGGACCATGGCAGTGGCGGTATTGTGCACAGTACTCATGAGACACACGTCCTTCTTGTCTCGCCATCGAATTGCCATCATCTTACCCTTCTGCCAGGCAACCATTTCTCCGGTTTTTAGTTTTTTCTTGCCAAACATAGATGGCATGTCACGTCGGTTAGGCCTAACGGTACCATACCCATCAGTTATGTATTGAAGCAAAGCCTCATACAGTTCTGTAGACGTGTAGAAATTATCCGTGGTCACACAATATCCCTGGTTCAGCAATGGCTCCAGCAGTGTAAGGACAGATGATGTGGCCATCCCATAGCCGCTGTACCTGGGATTGAACTTCGTGCCTTTACCAGTGTAAATGACCGAATTCCAGATGTACTCAGTGGATGACTCGCAGAGCATGTAGAATTTGAGGCCAAACCGCGCTCTTTTGGATGCATTGTACTGTATCCAGCTTAGGCGTACCTTGTAGGCCATCAGACTTTCATCCATGCTGACGTCCCTTTCTGGCACGTAGGTCCGCTGGAAATTGGTCACGATCATTTGGCATACCTCCCAGATTTTTTTTAGCTTGGGCGCAGGATGCGTGGCCTCATCAAACTCCTCATTGTTTGCGAAGTGGAAATACTTCATGATGAGGGAAAAACGGTATTCTGATATCACGGTGCCAAAAAACGGAGTGACCAGTAGCTTATTGGTGGTCCAGTACCATTTCTGGAGCGGTTTCCCCACCACCCCCTGAAGAATGATGAGTCCTAGAAAGTACCAGATGTCCTCTTTTGTCACCGCTTCCCACTTTCTGCTTCTGGAAAGCCTGGCATGCAGCGTAGCGGATTGCTGATCATGGTAACGATTTGTCTCTGTGACAATTTTTTCAATTACCTCTTCAGTGAGGAATAATTGCAGGTATGCCAGAGGGTTGTCACACTCAACATCTACCTTCATCCCAGGTGATCCAGTGAACGTAAATCTTGGGGGCGCTACCTGGTCCGTATCGAAGTCTATAGGGCACCAAGTGCGCACATCGCTAAGGTCGCTGAGGTCAGGTGCAGGATCATTGCCATTGTCACTTGCCAGATCCGTGTCAGTGTCAGTGTCAGACAGCAAATCTCCCCACGACTCACTATCGCTCAGTCCTGCAAGCAACTCCGTGTCGCTGCCGCTGTCACTCATCTGGTCCAAAAGCGCCCTTGTGGTAAAGTGGCGCTTTTTGATGCCATGTTTTTATGGGCACAGATGACCGTAAAATGGCAGGCAAGGGGCACTGTACAGGGCACTGTACAGTGATCAGAGATGATACAATGTGTAGCGGGGTGTTCAATTTAAGGGAAGTGTCTGAGTGGTAACCAGGCTCAGACACATTAAATTGATAGGATTCATGGACTATTTTTGTTCTCAGGGGTTAATGCTGGTGGTGTATTCCCTGTGGCCGGTGGGTGGCGCTGCCATTCTGGGCCAGGGTTGAACCGCGACTTTTGTGTCCCCTCTTGGCAGCCGTACAGTGGGGCGGGGAACCTGCTGTGCATGCCGGGGGAGGATATAAAAGGGGCAGACATCTTCTGAGAGGGGTCTTCGTTCGTCCACGCCCAGGCACCTTCTGCCTGGGTGTGTGTGTGAGTCGTCCGCACCCAGGCACCTTCAGCCTGGGTGTGTGTGTGGTTCCATCTCCGGGTGCCCGAGGCCCGGAGGCCTTGTTCCGGTTCCACCTCAGGCACCTTTAGCCTGGGGTGAGGTACTACCTCACCACTCCTGTTCGCCTGGGCATGGAGGCCCAGAAGTTGCAGTAACGGCCTGGAGCCCAGCAGCCTTAGGCTGGGGTCCGCAAGGGATCGAGGAGTCCAGGGTGCCGCCTTTGCGAGGGGACCCGCACCCTAAGAGAAGGGAGGACTTGTTCCGAAGGACTGGTGCTGTGGACACGGTGAAGGAAGGGGTCTGTTGACTCTCTGGGGGGATGTCTTCTCCCTGAAAGGGGCTATGTCCTAGGAAGGAAATCAATATTCACCAGGTCAGTGACCATATTCACCAGGTCAGTGGCAGTGACCATATTCACTCGGTCAGTGGCAGTGACCCTATTCACCAGGTCTGTGGCAGAGACCAACCTCATGGTCTGTGGCAGAGACCATGCACCAAAACTGTTTGAGAATCTGAACAGTCCTAAGAGTTTGAGCTACGTTTGTGCCTGGACCTCCTCCACACCTTAGAGCTGTGTCTTTGTTCCAACCTTTCGTCTATCCAAGGGAATATGTGTTGTGCAAGTGGAAAATAAATATTGAGTTGGACTTTCAGCTGGTGTGGACATTTACGTTCTTGGGGAAGTCAAGGACTTGCATCTACACACTGTAGAGGTGAGAATCATTCTCAGGAGGACTTTATGCTCAGGCTGCAGACAAGGCCCAAAAACAACACCACCTAACCTCTTAACAAAGGAGGGTACGGGCTTGTGGTACGGTGTGCCCCTTTCTCCTAAGAGGAGCCGAAGCAGACAAGGAGAAAGGGGGTGTGTGCGCTACAAATGTAATCAGTAATCAGATACAATAGATAACATCTTTTATGTTTGTATTATGTTGTGTGAACTTTTGAACTTTTGAATTTGCCGCCCAGTTCCGCTCCCATGCGCCGCTGCGGCTCGCAGGGAACGGAACCAGAAAGTCAGATGGGGTCGGAAAGTGCCGACAATCGCCGGTGATCTCGCTGGCGATCACAGCAGAGGACATCATCGCTGGATCGCCAGGAGAAGGTAAGGAAACTCTGCTGCGGGCTCTGCAATGTTACCCCGAGCGTGACTCGGGGTTACCGAACCTAGCAGAAAAAAACAACCCCAAGTCACGCTCGGGAATACCGCCAGGGAGGTTAAAACGAACACGAAAATCCTGAAATTTGGACGAAAATGCATTTGGACAATAATGAATGCACATGTCTACTGAACACAGAACTCCCATGGATCACTGAGCGCTCATGGAGTACAGAGGTGGGGACCTCTGTGGTCTGGCTGGCAGAGGTGATGACGTAAGCACGCTCAGGCTGGTGTAATGTAAATGCAGGCAAGCAGGGGAAGGTGGGCAGTGGCGGCTGATGCTCAATTTTCTTGCCCAGCCACTCCCCACCCCCGGTGCTCGCTCGATCGATCGATCTTACCCCATCCAGGTCGCGGCTACAGCGGCTTCCCTCCCTGCATCTCCTCCTGAATCCAATCGGTCGCTTCTCCTCCTGGCCAATCAGGTCCCAGGACCCGCTTCCTAATTAACCGGGAGAAGAAACAGGAAGACAATAGCGAATATTAACCACCTCAATACAGGGCACTTTCACCCCCTTCCTGCCCAAGCCATTTTTCAGCTTTCAGCGCTGTCACATTTTTAATGACAATTGCGCAGTCATGCAACACTGTACCCAAATTTAATTTTTATCATTTTTTCCCCACAAATAGAGCTTTCTTTTGGTGGTAATTGATCACCTCTGCGGTTTTTATTTCTTGCGCTATAAACAAAAAAATTGTGACAAGTTTGAAAAAACACAATATTTTTTACTTTTTGCTATAATAAATATCCTTTTTTTTTTAAAACAATTTTTTTCCTCAGTTTAGGCCGATATGTATTCTTCTACATATTTTTGGTAAAAAAAAAATCGCAATAAGCGCATATTGATTGGTTTGCGCAAAAGTTATAGCGGCTACAAAATAGGGGATAGATTTATAGCATTTTTATTATTTATTTATTTTTACTAGTAATGGCAGCGATCTGCGATTTTTATCATGACTGCGATATTGCAGGGGACACATCGGACACTTTTGACACATTTTTGGGACCATTCACATTTATACAGCGATCCCTGCTATAAAAATGCATTGATTACTGTATAAATATGACTGGCAGGGAAGGGGTTAACACTAGGGGGCGATCAAGGGGTTAAATATGTTCCCTAGGGAGTGATTCTTACTGTGGGGGGAGGGGACTGACTGGGGAGGTGACCGATCTGTGTCCCTGTGTACAAGGGACTAGGGATGAGCTTCGTGTTCGAGTCGAACATACGTTCGACTCGAACATCGGCTGTTCGATCGTTCGACGAAGATCGAACGATTTGGGCCGTTCGCGCCAAATTCGAGTGACGCGAACGGCCCACAATGCACTACGCCATCGCAGTGTCATCCAGGCGCTGTGATTGGCCAAGCATGCACTGTGACCCCGCATGCTTGGCCAATCACAGCGCCGGCAGCGAGGAGAGCAATGATTGGCCACAGGCAGGATGCCTGTGGCCAATTATTGCTGAGGGTGTTTAGTACACGCCCCACACTATAAAAGGCCGCCAGCACGGCGGCCTAGTGTAGTGTGTTCCGGAGCAGGGATAGAGCAGCATAGGCAGGGACAGTGACTTTTATTTCTTTCTTGCTTAACCTGGATTCCTTTAGTTTAGGGAAAGAGAAGGATAGGTAGGGAGAGTGTCAGTGTGTTTTGTGCTTGTGCTATAGTGTGCTTAAAAAAAACATTTTTTCTAGGGACAGAAAACTGTAGGTAGGGAGAGTGTCAGTTTCTTTCACTGTGCAAGTCCTTGTTTCTAGGGACCTGGAAGGACAGTGAGTGAATTCTCCTTGTGCTATATTGTGCTTAAAAAAAACATTTTTTCTAGGGACAGAAAACTGTAGGTAGGGAGAGTGTCAGTTTCTTTCACTGTGCAAGTCCTTGTTTCCAGGGACCTGGAAGGACAGTGAGTGAATTCTCCTTGTGCTATATTGTGCTTAAAAAAAACATTTTTTCTAGGGACAGAAAACTGTAGGTAGGGAGAGTGTCAGTTTCTTTCACTGTGCAAGTCCTTGTTTCTAGGGACCTGGAAGGACAGTGAGTGAATTCTCCTTGTGCTATATTGTGCTTAAAAAAAACATTTTTTCTAGGGACAGAAAACTGTAGGTAGGGAGAGTGTCAGTTTCTTTCACTGTGCAAGTCCTTGTTTCCAGGGACCTGGAAGGACAGTGAGTGAATTCTCCTTGTGCTATAGTGTGCTTAAAAAAAACATTTTTTCTAGGGACAGAAAACTGTAGGTAGGGAGAGTGTCAGTTTCTTTCACTGTGCAAGTCCTTGTTTCTAGGGACCTGGAAGGACAGTGAGTGAATTCTCCTTGTGCTATATTGTGCTTAAAAAAAACATTTTTTCTAGGGACAGAAAACTGTAGGTAGGGAGAGTGTCAGTTTCTTTCACTGTGCAAGTCCTTGTTTCCAGGGACCTGGAAGGACAGTGAGTGAATTCTCCTTGTGCTATATTGTGCTTAAAAAAAAACATTTTTTCTAGGGACAGAAAACTGTAGGTAGGGAGAGTGTCAGTTTCTTTCACTGTGCAAGTCCTTGTTTCCAGGGACCTGGAAGGACAGTGAGTGAATTCTCCTTGTGCTATATTGTGCTTAAAAAAAACATTTTTTCTAGGGACAGAAAACTGTAGGTAGGGAGAGTGTCAGTTTCTTTCACTGTGCAAGTCCTTGTTTCAAGGGACAGAGAAGGACACCTGAAGGTAGCCCTTATTGCTTTTTTCCCATCTCCCTGCAGGCCATCTATTAGAATGTCTGGAAGGCAAACAAGGAGAGGCAGACAGTCAGGAGGCAATAAAAGAGGGCAAGCAGGCTCTGTGTCTGGGGGCAACAGTGCTGGTCGTGGACGCGGTGCATTGTCATCAGCACATGGCCATGGGACACGCTTGTCCTTCTTTTCGGCAGCTGGACATGTTGAGCCACATCATGCCGAAGACTTGGTAGAGTGGATGACCAAGCCCTCCTCCTCCTCCTCATCCTCTCTCACCCAGGCTCAGGGTACTGGCAAAGCAGCTGCCAAAGCGTCCTCTTCCCTGGTATCAATGTCAGACTCATCATCAGTCACTCCTTCCCTAGACCCACCATGTCCTCCTCCTGAGGAGTCCCCCGAACTGTTTGAGCACAGTGTTGGGTACATGCTCCAGGAGGATGCCCAGCGTTTCGAAGGGTCTGATGATGAAACCCAGCTACAGGAAGGCAGTAGGGTGAGAGCAGACAGAGGGGATGCTCAAGAAGGACACCAATCTGGCAGTCATGTTCCAGCAGCTGCAGCATACTGCCAGATTGGCTCCAGTGATGAGGAGGGAGGGGATGATGAGGTCACTGACTCCACGTGGGTGCCTAATAGGAGAGAGGAGGAGGAGGATGAGGAGGAGGCACATCTCCAACGAGACAGGATGCCCTTTGGTGGCCAGCGTAAGGGCAGTACACCGACGGAATCACACCGCAGAGCTCCGCCTGTGCAGGGCGCTGCCTCTGCCCGTCATTCAAAAAGTTCCTTGGTGTGGGCCTTTTTTGAGGCTAGTGCATCAGATCGCACAGCTGCTGTTTGCAACATATGTCTCAAGCGTATATCGCGTGGCCAAAACATCAGCCGCTTGGGTACCACATGCCTGACCAGACATATGTTGACCTGCCATGCAGCTCGTTGGCAAGCCTACCTCAAAGACCCACACCAAAGAACAAAGCGGACCTCTCCTTGCACCGCATCAGCTGGGATCTCCAACCCCACTATAACTTCAGTCCTCTCAGAAACATGCACTGAGAGGAATGAAGGTGTAGAATTAGGTGTGTCACAGCCAAGTACTTGCGGCCACTCTGCTAGCAGTACACCGACGTCCGATTCTAGCAGGCAAATTTCCCTGCCCCAGCTGCTGGACCGTCGAAAGAAGTTCACTCCCAGCCATCCACATGCCCAGCGGTTGAATGCTAGCTTGGCTAAATTGCTAGCGCTTCAACTGCTGCCTTTTCAGTTGGTAGACTCGGCCCCCTGCCGTGAGTTTGTGCAATGTGCAGTTCCTCAGTGGCAGGTTCCCAAACGCCACTTTTTCTCACGGAAGGCTATTCCGGCTCTCTACCGGCATGTGGAAGGCAATGTCTTGGCCTCGCTGGACAGGGCGGTCAGCGGTAAGGTGCATATTACCGCTGACTCATGGTCCAGCAGGCATGGACAGGGACGTTACCTTTCTTTCACGGCCCATTGGGTCACTCTTTTGGCAGCTGGGAAGGATGCAGGACAAGGTGCAGTAGTGTTGGAGGTTGTCCCACCCGCCACGCCTCCAAAATGCTACTACTGGTTGTGACACACCTCTCTCCTCCACCCCCTCCTCTTCTTCTTCCTCCATGGCCTCTTCCTGTGGTTTGTCCTATGAACCAGCGGTGCTCCGTAGCCGTTCACGGGGCTACGCAAGTACGCAGGCAAAAAGATGCCATGCCGTGCTTGCGCTGGTGTGTTTGGGGGACAGAAGCCACACTGGGGCAGAGGTCCTGTCTGCTCTGCAGGGCCAGGCCGAGAGGTGGTTGACGCCACGCCAGCTTAAGCCAGGAATGGTGGTTTGCGACAATGGCACCAACCTCCTCTCCGCCCTCCGACAGGGACAACTGACCCATGTGCCCTGTGTGGCTCACGTCCTTAACCTGGTGGTGCAGCGGTTCTTGGGCAGGTACCCGGGCTTACAGGATGTCCTGAGGCAGGCCAGGAAAGTCTGTGTGCATTTCCGCAGATCTTATAATGCCAGTGCTCGCCTGGCTGAGCTGCAAAAGGAGTTGAACCTGCCCAAGAACCGCCTTATATGTGACATGCCCACCAGGTGGAACTCAACGTTGGCCATGCTGCAGCGGCTGCACACGCAGCAGAGGGCCATCAATGAGTACCTGTGCGACTACGGCACCAGGACAGGGTCAGGGGAGCTTGGTTTTTTTTCTCCACGCCAGTGGGGCATGATCAGGGATGCATGCACTGTCCTGGCACCATTTGAGGAGGCCACGAGGATGGTGAGCAGTGACAGTGCATGCATCAGTGACACTGTACCTCTTGTCCACCTGTTGGAGCACACGCTGCGTGGAATAATGGACAGGGCACTTGAGGCAGAACAGAGGCAGGAAGAGGAGGACTTCCTTGCCTCTCAAGGCCCCCTTTACCCAGACAGTGTTCCTTCTGTCCCACCCATCGCACAGGAAGAGGAAGAGGAGGAGGAGGAGGAGGAGGAGGAGGATTGTGTCAGCATGGAGGTGGAGGCTGGCACTCAGCATCATCAGCAGCAGTCTTTTAGGGATGATTTACAGTCCCAAGAAACCAGTGGACTTGTACGTGGCTGGGAGGAGGTGACTGCGGATCATGTCGTCCTTAGTGACCCAGAGGACTCCGGAGCGAATGCCTCAGCAAACCTACGCTGCATGGCCTCCCTGATCCTGCAAAGTCTGCGGAAGGATCCTCGTATTCTTCGGATCAAGGAGAGGGACCATTACTGGCTGGCCACTCTCCTTGATCCACGGTACAAGGGTAAGGTTGCGGACCTTATGTTACCGTCGCAGAGGGAGCAGAGGATGAGACAACTCCGGGAGGCCTTGCAGAAAGGTCTGTGCAACGCGTTCCCAGAGACTGGGAGGTTACAAACTCCTGGTCCAGGACAACGAGTTGCTGAGGCTTCGGCCAGTCAAAGAAGGAGCGGTGGGGAAGGTGGCCGTCTGACCGATGCGTTCAGACAATTCTTTAGTCCGCAGCCCCAAAGTATGATTGGTTCCAGCAACCATCGCCAGCGTCTGATAAACATGGTGCAGGAATATCTAGGGGCAAGGTCAGACTTGGACACCTTCCCCACCGAAAATCCTCTGGCTTACTGGGTCTTGAGGATGGATCACTGGCCAGAGCTTGCACAGTATGCAATTGAGCTACTGGCCTGTCCTGCATCCATCGTTCTTTCGGAACGCACATTCAGTGCTGCTGAAGGATTTGTCACGGATCACAGGGTGCGCCTGTCCACCGACTCGGTTGATCGACTGACTTTCATCAAGATGAACCAGTCTTGGATCACCACCAGCTACCACACACCTGATGCTGATATAACAGACTAATTGATTTTAACATGTCACGTCCCTTCAAGACTGATGCTGATGCTGAGTGCCTGTGCTGTTATGTTGACTGGCTATCCTCCTCCTCCGAGTCCTCAATGATACGATTGATGATGATAGCTTGGAAGATCATTTTTGTTTATGGGTGCCGCCACCAGTGGCTAAGGCCCAATTTTTCAGCCCCTGTTTTACAGGGGCGTGTACTTACAATTTTTTTAGCAATAATTTGCCATAGGGCTCATTGCTGTGCTCCAAGTACAGTATCTGTGAGGGGTTGTAGTGTTGTGCCACCAGTGCCTAAGGCCCAATTTTTCAGCCCCTGTTCAACAGGGGCATGCAATTACAATTCTTGATGTAATAATTCACAGCAGGGCCCATTCCTGCACCCACCAAGAGTAAGTCTGAGGGCTTACAGTGTTGTGGCAACGCCACCACCACCACCACCACGAAAGGCCCAATTTTTCAGCCCCTGTTCAAAAGGGGCATGTAATTACAATTCTTGATCTAATAATTCACAGCAGGGCCCATTCCTGCACCCACCAAGAGTAACTCTGAGGGCTTACAGTGTTGTGGCAACACCACCACCACCACCACCACCACGAAAGGCCCAATTTTTCAGCCCCTGTTCAACAGGGGCATGTAATTACAATTCTTGATCTAATAATTCACAGCAGGGCCCATTCCTGCACCCACCAAGAGTAACTCTGAGGGCTTACAGTGTTGTGGCAACACCACCACCACCACCACCACCACGAAAAGCCCAATTTTTCAGCCCCTGTTCAACAGGGGCATGCAATTACAATTCTTGATCTAATAATTCACAGCAGGGCCCATTGCTGCACCCACCAAGAGTAACTGTCAGGGCTTACAGTGTTGTGGCACCAGCACCACCATCAAAGCCCCAATTTTTACTACCACTGTTCAACAATTATATGTAATTAAAATTCCTGATATAATAGTTGACAGCAGGGCGTTCCAGCACCAACCAAGAGTAACTGTGAGTGCTTACAGTGTTGTGCCAACACCAACAACTAAGGGGCCTATTTCTGCAGAGTATATACGGCAGGTCCCTACTTTCAAACATCCAACTTACAAACGACTCCTACTTGCAAACGAAAGAAGACAACAGGAAGTGAGAGGAAATCTACCCCTAGGAAGGAAAATTCTCTCCTGTAAGAATAAATATGGGAGAAAGGTGTCTCCTCTGTACTGATGCTTTATCAGCAATCCTTGTTTCAAGAAAAACACCACATTTCAAAAACAGTTGTCATTGGGACGGAAAGTGAGGTGAAATGTTCTGAACAGGGGCACAGACAGCAAAACAAATGTTACAGGGGTGATAACCCTTACCTATGTTTCCCAAAAAGTTTAAAAATAGATTTTTGGGCTGGAGCTATACTTCAACAATGTACCTGTTCAAAATTACAAACACATTCTACATAAGAACAAACCTACAGTCCCTGTCTTGTATGCACCGCCTGTATACGGCTGTTCAGAGTATATAGGGCCTTTTTTATTTTATGTGTGGGGTTCCCCTTAATATCCATACAAGACCCAAAGGGGCTGGTAATGGGCTGGGGTAGGGGGGGGGGGGGGGTCATGGGGTAGCTATGCCATTTTTCTTAAAGATTTTCATCCATATTACCGGGACCAGACATTACATTAAAGCCGCAAGAAGTTTTAAATGGCTTTTTTTTCCTTTAGAAGTGTCATTTTGTGCAGGGACAGTTCTAAACACGGGAAACACGTGGCACTTCACAGGCATACTTTAGACACCCCCCAGGTACGATATTTAAAGGAATATTTGACTTTTTTTTTTCACTTTATGCATCATTAAAATGACTGCTCCCGAAAAACGACCGTTTTTAAAACTTCTTTTTGCATTGATACATGTCCCCTGGTGCAGAACCCGGGTTCCCAAACCCTTTTTAGGACAATAACATGCATAATAGTTGTTATAATTAGCACTTTAGAATTCGAACGTTCGCATCCATTGTATTTAATAGGGTTCTAATGTTCGTACGAACTTTCGGTCCGTTCGCGGGTTCTGGTGCGAACCGAACCCGGGGGTGTTCGGCTCATCACTACAAGGGACACACCATCGGCCTCCTCTCCCTGACAGGACGTGGATCTGTGTGTTTACACGCACAGATCCACGGTTCTGCTCAGTTACTGGGCAATCGCGGGTGCCTGGCGGACATTGTGGCCGCCGGGCACGCGCATTGCGTCCCCAGTGACGCGCGCGCCCCCTAGTGGCTCAGGAAGGCGAAGACGTCATTTGACGTCCGCCCAGAACGAGAGCCTCATCGTCCCGCCGTCATTTGACGGCGGGCGGTAGGCTAGTGGTTAATATGCTAATATCACACAACTGGGTGGGTTTGGGGCGCAGTGCTCTACGCCCCGAGCCCACTTTTTTTTAAGCTAATTATAGCCTCCGGCTCTAATCATGTGCTTCAAAAAAAATAAAAACCCATTGAAATCCATGCGCCCGGTGTCCTGTATGTAGATTAGGGGCCGGGCGCATGGATTAGGGGGGTAACGCCCCTGCACCCCATATGAGCAGCTGCCACTGGGAATGGGGGACAATTGTGACAATAGGGGGGAAAGTAATAGAAAAATATACAAAGAATTTCTGCGCTACTAAACAAAACACACAAGCAGCTGCACAACCAATGGACAAAGGTGAAAAGCAGAACAAAAAACAAAAAATGCAGCGCTGAACAAAAGTGAAAATAGAAAACACCCAGTGTGATAAAAAATAATGTCCAATTAAGTGACAAAATTCATGTAAATGGTGAAAAAAGTCTCTAATAAATAAAGCGATTCTTGAACAGATGTGTATGAAATCTGCAATCTTGGAAAAGAAGTGTAGATAACCACCACCAATATATGGAAGGCTTACCGGAACAAGTGAACCCAAACAAACATGCGTTTGAAGGGTCACATCAGGCTTTTAGATGTATGTCTCCTCCTGCGCTGATCCTATGCAGGTAAATCCTCAGGACAATGCTCTCGGCAATGGTAATGGAGGTGAATGGAAAAAAGGCTCAAATGGTGGTAAACCAGAATGCCGATCAGATAAATATATGGGAGAAAAGAGAAGGGCACATGGCATAATATCGTCTAAAAATCAAACTTTAATGTAGGCAAATACACTTACATCAAGATGGTTTAAACAAACGCTTGTAAAACAGTGGCAGCAGTGGAATCTCCCGACGCGTTTCGCAAAAAGGATTGCATCATCTGGGGTGAATATCCACTGCTGCTTCCACAACATTTATAGAAAATATGACCCCAAGGAGAAAAACCTCACCTCACCACAGGAAGTGGATGCTGACAGATTGAACTCCCAGGTGAGGTTTTTCTCCTTGGGGTCATATTTTCTATAAATGTTGTGGAAGCAGCAGTGGATATTCACCCCAGATGATGCAATCCTTTTTGCGAAACGCGTTGGGAGATTCCACTGCTGCCACTGTTGTACAAGCGTTTGTTTAAACCATCTTGATGTAAGTGTATTTGCCTACATTAAAGTTTGATTTTTAGACGATATTATGCCATGTGCCCTTCTCTTTTCTCCCATATATTTATCTGATCGGCATTCTGGTTTACCACCATTTGAGCCTTTTTTCTATTCACCTCCATTACCATTGCCGAGAGCATTGTCCTGAGGATTTACCTGCATAGGATCAGCGCAGGAGGAGACATACATCTAAAAGCCTGATGTGACCCTTCAAACGCATGTTTGTTTGGGTTCACTTGTTCCGGTAAGCCTTCCATATATTGGTGGTGGTTATCTACACTTCTTTTCCAAGATTGCAGATTTCATACACATCTGTTCAAGAATCGCTTTATTTATTAGAGACTTTTTTCACCATTTACATGAATTTTGTCACTTATTTGGGAAAGTAATAGAAGGCAACCATGTCTAGTGTGAGCAGACCCTAAAAAAAAAAAAAAAAAAGAACATTCTCCAAAAATTAACCATGTGCCCCTTTCTATCAAGAACAGAAGACTGGAAGTTGGTTGCTCAAACATTTCCAATCAAAATTGGAATTCAATGTTTAGAATGTTATCTTTTTATTGTAGAACATCTACAGAATCAAATATTTACCACCTATCTATGGCACCTATTTAAATGGTCTGAGCAGGCATGCAACTGGCATGCTAAATTACGAAGTATAACATCTGAGAAAGTAAATGTAACAGTTATAATATGAACAAACTAAGGAAGAATGCCTGGCAAATGGCTAGGGGGTACATATTTGCAAGTTTATGATTGGTTTAGTTTATGCTTCTTTTAGAGTGAATACGGTAGTGAGCGGTGAATACGGTGCTGTAGCAGGTATAGGAGGCCGGGGGTCGCCTCCTCGTGCCGCAGCTCAGACAGTAATTGGTCAATTAGCGCTCCTCATTAGGAACAATTTACATTAACCAGATTTGGGAAAACACTCAGACAAGGGATTACAGCGTTTATCTACAGCTTTAATTGACTTATCATATTCATTGGGGACACGAGACTGAGCAGGGCAGTACAATATTTCCAAGTTATCAGAATTCCAATAATAATTTATAAAGAGGAACAACAGGGGCATCTCCCTATTGGGACCCTCAATGTACTGAAGAGCAACTGCCACTCATCCTTCATCCCCCGGTAATAGGGATCAATCAATGCAAATTCTATGGACAAAAAAAATCTATTCTTCTTCAATTTCCCCTTGATCCATCTTTCAAGAAATCATACCGTGGTGCAAAAATTGATTAAACAATCCAAAGTTTTATCCGTCACATATTAAATACTGTACATGTATATACAATAGATGTAGAATGAATATACACTGACCCGTCCCTAACTGTTCCTTTGTCATGTTTGATTCAAAGATAGACTGGGAAAAAAATAAAAATTCAGGAAAAGCAATAACAAAATTGGATGATCAGATGGGTTAAAAAAAAAAAAACGATCTTATTAGAGGTCATATGATGGACTTTAAGATAATAATATCCATTTTGAGTTTTCATTTAAAAAGATAAAGTCTGGTTTTCTGGTATGGGCAACTATTACTATTATTATTATTAATACAATTATATAGCACTTTGGGGAGCACTTTACAGAATTAAGGGAGACAGAACAGTTCCAATAGTTCAAGACAAGCCTTGCTCGAGAGAGCTTACACTAGGACTAAACATATTAATGAAAAACTATATATGTATATATATATATATATATATATATATATATATATATATATATATATATATATATATATATATACATATATATATATATATATATAATTGTATTATTTATCTTTTCATAAGAAGGGAGGAAAGAAAGAAGGAACAGAAGGTTGGGTAGGCATGTTGAGTAGGTTCTTTCTTACATTAACATGTTTTTCTTGGCACTCCAAATCCTGCGACCAAAAGGGGTGTTTTATATATATATATATACGGTATATATATATATATATATATATATATATATATATATATACATATATATATACGGCATATATATATACATATATACGGTATATATATATATATATATATATATATATATATATATATATATACATACATTTTTTATTTATTATTATTATTATTGCACTATAATTTTTTTGCTTTTTTTTTTAGGTCTAGTATTTAATATAATATAATCACGGTAATAGAGTTTAGCCCAGCCATAGACAGACGGTTTCATCGGCTATAGCTACGGCTCCTTTGAGTGAGTTGTCACTTGAACAGACATAGATGAGACATTATGATACCCCAGTCTATAATAGACATATCAGATTTGACGCTGAATTTAATCCTCTTATCATTGTCAGCAGTCAGGACTGGGATCAAATCGAATCCCATACATATGTCTGGCTAATAATCTACTTTTCCTTCTCTGATG